>JASAMZ010009789.1:37500-42192 GCA_030248115.1 Linhomoeus sp. GSCO2_2
ATTCTCAAACTTCACATTTGCCATAAGTATGCCCTTTTCACTACTTCACGCATTGAAAAGGATACTGTACTCGCACCCTTCCCATTCAGATTATCGCAGAGGCCGCCAATGGACCCACCACCCCTGCAGCAGACAAAATTCTGGTGGAGAACAAACGACTGGTCATTCCAGACTTGTTCTTGAACGCGGGAGGTGTTACAGTATCCTACTTCGAGTGGCTCAAAAACTTGAACCACGTCAGTTTTGGACGGCTGACTTTCAAGTGGGAGAGGGAGTCGAACTACATGCTGCTGAGTGGGTTACGGTAGTAGTATAGTACAATACTATAGCAATACTATAACACTACAATTACCGTAACTTTAGAAAGCGTCGAGGAGAGTCTGGAGCGCGTGTTCGGTCGAAAACCGGGCGATATTCCCATCGACCCCAACCCTATGTACCAGCAGCGCATAGCGGGCGCGGGAGAGAAGGATATCGTCAACTCTGGACTGGCTTTCACTATGGAGAGATCGGCTGAGGTTCGTATACCCATTCGCTGTGCGTTTGGATTACGGTACTTCGTGCTGTGTCGGATTGTCGAGAAGAAGCTCTTAACTACAACGAGCTTTTGTGTGGTGATAATTACTATTAAAATTTCATTCATTCTCCATGATAAATCAATTGAAGTTTTATCGTCTAATGATTTAAATTTGTTCCACTATCTATCGCTTAAAATTTGATCCGCTATGATCTATTGCATTAAATTTGTCCCACTATAATCTACTGATTGCTACATGTATTTCACCCACAGTGATCCATAGACTAGAATTTTATCCACTATGATTCGTTGCTCAAAATGGATTCACTAAGGTTTCTTGATTAAAATTTAGTCAGCCAATCAGTATCGTTCCAGGCGATTCTTGAAACGGCACACAAATACAATCTGGGTCTGGACATGCGAACGGCCGCCTATGCCAACGCCATCGAGAAGATCTACCACAACTACCGCATCGCTGGATTCACCTTTACTTAAAAGGAAGAATGGATCGACTGAGAAATTCAGTTCGAATTAGGGATTCTGATACGGAGTCTTGGCTTAGATAACCAGATAGAGTGATCTTGGTGGTACGCTTGAGTTGCCAGTTTCACCTCACGAGCCAATTTTACTGAGCTACTGTGGTGGCGTCGATGTGATCTTAATCGAACTAATGTTCGCTTCTGAAGCTCCAGAAAACTTGATGTAACCTGGCTGAGTCTGAAGCTTGCTGTAGCTGTTTACTTGGCAAGTGCGAACGCTGGAGATCTGAGACTAGGTGCAACCTAAGGCAGCCAGTTCCCACACCGTCCGCGGACAGTTCCACTCATTCTCCCACCCTCTCCCCGGCCTTGCCAACATTATCATCGCGCGGAATCTAATCCTCCCACCTGCGAGAAGACGTCCGGGAAGAAGTACATGAAGAGCAGTACGAGGAGCAGCGACCCAGTGTACAGGGCCAGGTCCCAGACGAAGTTGGCCACCCAGTAGACCACGGGGTCCATGCCCATCAGGTAGTGCAGCTGCTTATTCCCGGAACTCTTATCGCTGGTCACGACCATCAGAGGGGTGAAGGTGGGCATGATCATGGCCAGAGTGCTGAACATGCCCAACATGATGCCGCCGAACACCTGAAGAGTGGGGGGAAGGATGTGGGTTGGAGTGGGTTGGTGTTTGATGCGACGGTGCCATGTGGGGGTGGGGGTGATTGAGTTGAGTATGTGAACGTTCGATGAGATGTGATGCGTTGCGCTATGCTCTGTGTCCTCCATCGCCCAGCAGTAGTAACAGTGAACAGTAGAGTTACCTACATGTTCGTGTCGTGTCACTTTATGCGGTGTTGTCACGTTGTGTATGGGTGTTGTCGCATGTGTGGTTGCGTCACGTTATGTAGTGTAGTGTTGCATCACTTTATGTGGTGTTGCGTCACGTTAGCTAGTGTTGCGTCTCGTTATGTGGGATTCCGTCACGTTGTGTGAAGTACATATGGGGTTGCGTCACATTAGATGGGCTTGCGTCACATTAGGTAGGATTACGCCACTATATGTGGCCTTGCGAGACACGAAGGCACGGTACGTCAATTACAAGTACTTGTGAATTTGAAGGTGTGGAGTTGTGTTGCCTTTTCCACTATCATCCAATAATTGTAGTACTCACCGCCGCCAGACTAATGTCCTCGTTAGTCATCGAGATCTCCTCCGTTGAGAAGGTGATTCCGTACTTCGAAGGGTCCTTATCCTTGCTGATCAGGGATCTGAGCAGCGCATTGAAGTAGCCATTTGAATAAGTGGCGCTGGCGTGCTGCAGGTCCTTGTCTCGTCTGGTGGGTTGTCTCCCATTGGACTGCGCCAACCCAGTTTGCAGCACGTGCACCTTGGAGCTGCTCTGCGTGGCCAGCGCGCTCATGTACGCCACGTACATACTGATGAACTCCGAGGGACCCGGTCTGCCGCCCCCTCCCCCAGGGGGCGCTGCGGATCCCCTGGGTGGGCCCCCAGCCATCGCTTGTTGCTGGTAGAGCTTGAGAGCGACTTGCCAGCCAGGTTTCAAATCCTCTGGCATGTCTTCTACGAACTTGTTGAGATCCAGAGGTTTCCCAGCCTCCTTGACACGCAGCCCGAACATGAAATCTGTATCATCAGCCGTGATCAGATATCGGGTCACGTTGCGATCCTGGAGGTTCAGTAGAACGCCGCCGGTTCGCAGCTCGGCTTCCTTGGCGAGTGTCAGCTTGTCCTGAAGGGGTATGGGTGTGGGTTACTGTACATAGCTTCCAAATAGACGAGAGATGTGCTGAATGTAGTAGTGTGACTAGAGTCTTTAGCCCGTAGGAGATACTCTATTGTCATAGTCTATGCTCAAAAGCGTATAGAAATTGTGCATATTCAGGGACCCCATGTATTGACCCATGGCACCCTGCGACTGTTCACAACAGCCAATTGGTTAGATCCAAAGTCATTTGACAGTGTGCCCCTGCCAGTGCCTGAATTTATGGTTACACCAGCTCTCGTGCCTCAGAATACACTAAATTAAACTCACCGATGTTTCTGCTTAGCCCATAGGTGTTTTCAGATTGATCTAAAGTCGTTTGACACTGTGCCCCTGCCACTGCCTGCATTTACCATCGCACCTGCTCCTGTGCCTCTGAATACACCTCAGAGTCTCGCAGCGAAAGCTCTGTAGCGAATGGTGACACAATAGAGCAAAATTTGCCCGAAATCGACCTACAGTCACTCCTTAGTGCTCAGAATGTACTGTGCAGTAGATATTTTCGTGATTTTTATGGAATTTAGACATCGGCCAAAGTCCACAATAGGAGACGTTCTATTCCATGCCAAGGCGGTTCTTTTGAGCTATTGATCTCCAGAATCCGTCAGCGCTGTCGAGAGTTATCGTGTTAACAAACAAACAAACAAACAGACAAACAGACAAACAGACAGACACACTCTATGCCGCTTAGTATAAAGGACTAGAGCCTTTAGCCCGTAGGAGAATCTCTATGGTCAATAGCCCATGGGCAATCGGCAGCGCATGAAGGAGATAACACAGTCATCGAATTCAGTGTACTGCAGGACATTACAGTTAGATCTCAAGTCATTTGACACTGTGCCCCTGCCAGGGTCTACTTTTAGGACCACACCAACTCCTGTGCCTGTAAATACACAATAGACGCTTGGGCTTAGCCCGTAGACAATTGGATTTAGCCCATAGGACATTTCAGATAGATCTCAAGTCATTCAACCCTGTGCCCCTGCCAGCGCCAACGTTTAGGATTGCACCAGCTCCCATGCCTGTAACTACTCAATTGATACCTGAGGTTGGTCCATAGACAATTGTGTTTAGAATGTAGGACATTTCAGATAGATCTGAAGTCAATCGAACCTGTGCCCCTGCCAGTGCCTATGCTTTGGATGGCACCAGCTCCCATGCCTGTAAATACACAGTAGACACTTGGGTTTAGCCCGTAGACGTCTGGGTTTATCCAATTGGACATTTCACATAGATCTTAACCCATTTGAAATAGATCCAGAATCGTTTGATGTTGTGCCCCTGCCAGTGCATGAAGTGCCTGCGAATACACTTTGGAGTCTCACAACGACAACTCTTTAGTGAGTGGTGACACTGTAAATGTCCTGCACTGCGATTTGAAGTTGATGTTTTGCGTGTTGGCGTACAGTGCGCGCGCCATTGCCACCGCGGCCGCCATTTGAATCACCATGGTTTAGCAGAATTGTGCACCTCACAGTTGAAATTGTCGAAATTTTATGGAATTTAGGCATCGGTCGAAGTTCTAAATGCACTTATGCAAAACTACATGTTCAGACAGTCAGTTTAAGCTATAGATCATTGCGAACCGACAACTGTGTCTAGAGTTATGGCGCTGACAAACAAACAAACAAACAAACAAACAAACAGACGGACAGACTCTAGGCGCCTTAGTATATAGGAAGTGCGTGTCGTGTAGCGCGGTACGTTGAGTTCTGCTTTGCCACGTTAAAATTGTAATCCTTTGCAAGGTGTCGTCAAAGTTTGCCGATGTGTGAATTCTCAGCCGATTATTCATATGGTCTGAACTGTATAGTGGCTACGGCAGAGCTCTACATTCGATTCGAATGTTCCACACAGTACAAATTGTTTTGGCCATAACAGTTTAGCCACATTGATTCTAATAACACACC
>JASAMZ010009790.1:0-13352 GCA_030248115.1 Linhomoeus sp. GSCO2_2
AGAGCATATGACTCGCTAAGGGCAAAAGTCGTGGGCGGCGTCGTCGTTGTCGTCGTCGTCGTCACTGGCGTTGTCCCCCCCCTCTAACGTCTTCGTCGTCGTCACCGTCTGCCCCAATACACACGTCATTGCTCTTCCTGAGCTCGCACGACCACCCTTGGGAGCCCGTTGGAAACAATAGCACATAGTGCAGAGCTTCATAGCAAGAGGCATATTCTTTGATTCGTTTCAACGCTGGAACGAAGACGCGGCTGCTCGTACGTACATAGGTGTAAATGTCAAGATATCGTCACTTGAAGCAGCTCACCGCCGTCTCTAGTCGTCAAGACAATGTCGCGCTCAGCAGAGGAGACGGCGTCGCCTTCATCAGGAACCAGGGCAGCTACGTCGTTCGCCGTGGGAGCATTGTATGTGCCCCTGTTGACCGGAACGTCCGTCCGAATCTTGATCTGAAGCGACATCAACACTTGCAGTAGTCGGACCATAAGTGGTCGTCACCATTCTCATGCAGCCCATTTACATGTTCATCATCACTGCCATCAAAGCAATCACTATTCTCACCAGAAGCCGCTTCTCCTGCCCGTCCTTCATTTTGTCTGCCGCCTGTTTGAAGGTGGCCACGTAGGGGTTGCAGGCCTGCAGCATCGTCTGCAGGCTCTCCAGTACCTCCCTGTCTTCTGCAGACTGCAGGCCTGGCATGGCGGCCAAGCGGTTGTCCGTCTCGTTCTTCGTGTCGAAAATGTACATCTGGCAAAACGTCGGCCGTTGGCCCTCCTCGCGAGCCAAGCTGCCAATTCTAAAAGTTCAAATGACAAATAGGGTATAATGTCAACCTGTCTGCATGTACATAGGCTACAATTTCGGCCTCACCTGTGCACTAATTCGCCACTGATTCTGTAGTTAAACGCTCCTCCTGGCAAGGATGCCATCTTAACCCCAACACTTGTGAAAGCCAGAACACTGTTGAACGCGCGAATCTTCTCTCTAAAGGTTTGCAGGCATGGAGGAAAGATTGTAAAACCCACATTGTGGGTTTTACAATTGTGTTGTGGAACAATTGGATATTGCTCTACATAGTTGTGCTGTAGAGTCGGTACTCACCGAAATTGTCTCGCTTCACGCGTAGAAGCGCATAGGAGATTGTGAAGGGGAGCTGGAGGCAAAGCATAGTCAGGAAGCACTATTTTGCCGTTCTGACAGCACATTGAAAACACAGGATTCTTTTTGCTGCTACTGGAAAGTCGTTCTCCAAGCCAGAAAGTTGCACCACAGTGTCCACAATTGAACGTAAATGGACCACATTCATAGCCCATTTGCTTCTTCAAATCCTTCTCTCGAAACACCTCTCCAACTGCTGTGCCAATGATCTGGTTCTTTGACTGAAATTGTAATGCACTATTGGGGAGAGTGGAGAATTCACATTTTAATCTACAGGTCCGGTATTAGGTAGTTAGATTGCAACACCAAACACTACATCTAATGCGCATGGCAGTCGCTATGTTCCAACGCGGTCACTAACAGCTGCACGCTTCTTGGCGAATCTCTCTCCTTCAGTTTGAGCAGAGGCTGCCAATTGTCTGGCACTGCGTCTGGCATTGCTGTCCGCCTGGCGCAGCTCAGCACGTCTGTCCTCGTCCATCTGAACATGGTGCTGTATTGTCAGCCAGCACCTCAATCCATTCAACGTCAGGCATCTCACCGATTGTCTCGCACTGCCTCTCGCCTCGCTGTCGGCCTGGCGCAGCTGAGCCCGCCTGTCTTCGTCCAGCTGAACATGCTGGTGCATTGTACGCACCTCAACACCACTGGCCATTGAACGTCAGGCATCTCACCGATTGTCTCGCGCTGCTTCTGGCCTCGCTGTTGGCCTGGCGTAGCTGAGCACGCCTGTCTTCGTCCAGCTGAAGCGTATAGACAATTTCAGAAACACAACACACCCTTACACAAACGTCCTATTCACTAAGCTAAGCGCGCCATCACAACGAACTGACCTTCCGAATTCTGGTAAATAGCCGAGCTCTAACATTGCATCACACAGATGCATCGCGCTCTAGTGCGCATGCAAATTACAACGGACAGCAATCGTAAGCAAACTGACCTTGGCTCTGTAACGGCGTTGCCTTGCCACCCTTGCTGTGGGTGCTTTTATCCGTTTTGCGGGCACCCCAATGCTGACGTCGTCGTCCTCTTCACCAGCACTGCTTTCCATGGTAGTGATGTCCCAGACAGAGGACAGTAGCAGCCCCAATTGGGGGTAGCAGAGAAATCTGCGCTGGCAGTGATGTCTCCTTGGAACTCGACACAGGGGGAATGGCGCGTGGTGCACAAAACAAACACGACGGATTGTAAGCAATTCGTTCCCAAACACTGTAGCGCGCGCGCCGATTTGCCAGCGGTGAGGCGACATGTACCTCCAGCGAACTTCGCACGCGCCACACAAAACAGATTATGACATACTCATTCCCAAACATGACCTATACTCGCCGCGCGGTGCACAAAACAAAGACGTCGGATTGTGAGCAATTCATTTCCAAACACTGCCTCACGCGCGCGCTGCACAGAGCGCCGCACAAAACAGAGCATTAGATGAGCTCAGTTGTGAGCGAGCGGTGACAGTGCGCGCTTTTGCAAGGCATTGGAGGCATGGCATCGCACATTGCAATGTGCGCTGTACTTACTTACTGTACCGCCCCAAGCGAGCGAGCTTCTCAGCGGGACGCCAGGCGTCCCGCTGGCATCTAGGCGCGCGCGTGCTGAAGCGTCGCGTGGCGAAGTGCTAGGGAGGCAAGCGTACTCGGACAGACAGACACTACACCTAGCTAGCATAGTAATGTAGATACACATCGCCGCGCCAGCGCGGCGAAAAAAGTGAGTTACAACATCAAACCATGCATGGAGTGCAACATCACCAGTAGGTACTGTTGATGCAAGAAGAATGCTTCAGCGTTGTCACCTTTCAATACAATTGAAGCACTGGCAAGCAAACTTGCGTCTAAGCAGTTGAGTCTGGCGACAGACGTGACGGGAAATCACTTCTATGAGCAGATGAGGTCACCAAACCCGCCGGAAATGTACAAGCTGCTGAATCAGTCATTGGAAGAAAATCTACTTAAGGTCTTGCGAAGTGATCAACTTCTTCCATGGCTCATGAAGGGACAGGGGGTGGTTTGCGAGCCAGAGTTCTATGCAAGAAGTCTGGCACGGCAAGGTTTTGAATGGCAGTTTTTCTACGCTTTTTCGCGGACTAGCAAAGCAAGTGGCAAAGGAAGCAATGGTAATCTGTTCAGGGGGATGCTCACTGGAAGTCAAGAGTCTTCCAGAGCTGACTGAAAAGAGACAAGGGTGGATTTTTTCGCCCGGCCTCAGCCGGGCGAACCCCTACGAGAGTTTATCGTCCGTGCGTCCGTGCGTCCGTTCGTTCGTCCGTCACGCTCTCAGATCTCGGCGTTGGTAAGTCGTAGGAAGGAGATCTTGCTTGGACTTTATGGATAGGTCTCGACTCACTGAGAAACGCGCTAAGAGACTTCGAAATTCAAAAGTTTGAATTGCGCGCGCTACAGTAACCCGAAGGTCAAAACGCAAAACGGCTCTAAGTCGCTCGTCTTACGTCGTAGAGCGGCGTGCGATAGCTCAACTAAAAGGTCTCGACGTGCTCTTTCGTTTGGCATTACAAATTTTCTTAATTACGCAAACACGCAACACGAAAAGCGACATTCTCGCGTTTTTAACGCAGAAATCGCTCTAACTCGCTCAGCGTGCGTCGTACGGAGACGATCTTGGGTTGGTTGGATAGCTCTCGACTCACTGATCATTTGTTCTTCTATTGGTCGAAAACTCAAAAGTTTGAATTTCGGGAGCTACAGTAACCCAAAGGTTCAAAACGCAAAACTTATCTAACTCGCTCGTCTTCCGTCATAGAGAGACGATCTTGAGTTCATTGAATAGGTTTTGGCACACTGATAATTCCGTTAAGAGAAGTCGAAATTCAAAAGTTTGATTTGCGCGCGATACAGTAACCCAAAAGTCCAAAACGCAAAACGGCTCTAGCACGCTCGTCTTACGTCGTAGAGCGGCGTGCGATAGCTCAACTAAAAGGTCTCGACGTGCTCTTTCGTTTGGCATTACAAATTTTCTTAATTACGCAAACACGCAACACGAAAAGCGACATTCTCGCGTTTTTAACGCAGAAATCGCTCTAACTCGCTCAGCGTGCGTCGTACGGAGACGATTTTGGGTTGGTTGGATGGCTCTCGACTCACTGATCATTTGTTCTTCTATTGGTCGAAACTCAAACGTTTGAATATCGCGAACTACAGTAGCCCAAAAGGTTCAAACAGCAAATGGGCCCTAACTCGCTCGTCTTACGTTGTAGAGCGGCATTCGTTTGACCGTTTGAAAGCTTACGATGAGGCAGTTGTTGAACGGTAAAGAAATACTTTTGTTTTTTTAAACTCTTGCCTTACGAACAACTTTGTCTGCAAAAATAATTAATCCCGGGCGATCCCAATGTTGCCCTGCAACAACCGCTCAGAAATGCGTGTGTCTTGCTCAAAAAAATAATCCCGGGCGATCCCAATGTTGCCCTGCAAGAACCTCTCAGAAAGGAGCGTGTCAGAAGTAGCGCATGAATAGTGGACTCCGGGCGGGCGCGCGTCATATCGGAAAGGCTTCGAAATACTTTACAAAAGTATCCACTCTTTTACTCTTCCACTTTAAAACACTCACAAACCACTCTGTATTAATAAAACAACTCAACTTTTTTAAAACAGCTTGTTCGCAAAGAAAGTCGACTGCCACAAATGCTTAGAGAAACCATCGTACAAAGCCAGGTGATCGACATTATAAACTGGGTTGCATTTTCCTATTGCTTCGCTCTAACGTTAGGTGACGTTGCAGAGATTTGAACAGTATCTCCTCAACAGAAAATACGTCCGACTTTACACGACTGACAATTGTGACCCAGCAGTAACAAATGGGATTGCTGAGAGTGCCCCTCTGACTACCGTCCAGGTAAATGGGGAACCACAATAACCAACCATTGTTGAAAAATCTACAATAGTATTGCTTAGGCTAGCACAGGCAGCCATATTCATTTCAGCTTAGTGGAGTGCTTGCCATCATCTTGGCTAGTTGGGCATTTGGGAGTCTTGTTCTTCTGAGCGAGAAAATCGCCGCAGGGCAAAGGCTTTTTGTTGTCAGCCAGCGAAACAAAGGTAAGCAAGCCGGCCGCCATGCGGCCGAAAGGTCAGTTTCTTTTCTTTCATTAACATTTAGAGATTATCTATTAAGATGATAAAATAACTTTGAAGAAGCTATGCAGAATAGAAGATAAGCTAATGTGACTTGGCACATTGTCAACAAACTAGACAGTTAAGGGTGGGATGGCGAATTCGTAAGAACTATGTATTTCACTTGTCGATCGTTCACGCCGCAGTGAGTGCGCCACGCGTGACCGCTACAATTCATAATTTGAGAGACAAAGGTTGACATAAAGCACAAACTTTTGTTGTGCGTGTTACAGCAAGTCCATGGGAGAGCTTCAATCGCTATCAAGACTTTAACACGCTAACAAAACAACCTGATGAGAGAGCTGCGCCCGACCATGCGATTCAGTTGGAGGAACTGCTTCTCAATAAGAATCCTGACGTTAGTGCGGAAGACTGTATCAAATTCCTGATTCTGGGACAGCTCAACGCGGCAACCCGGGAGAAACTCATGCATAGTTGTTCAGAGAACGAGTCCCTGTAAGGGCTTATCCAACATCTGAAGAGGCTAGATTAATGCGAGGTGCGGGCGGAGTGCGGTGCACCCCCCAAGTACATTTTGCAGCAGAGACTACAAAGCTCGGTGATGAAAAGCAGACATCTGTACGAGTTTGCACAGATCTATTGACTTTTCATTAAGGCAGTCCGCGTCGTTACTGGTCTGCAACAGTGCTGCGTCGCTGACGCCATCGGAGCGTGAACTTGTAGGCTCTGATGTGAGATTATTTCTCTGGTCGATGTTGCATGGCACAGAAGACTGCAGAATTTATTGTTGTGTGTATGTGTTTCGCGCTTAGTTGCAGCCCTCTGACTCACCCATTAGCCAACCTTCAACGGCCACCATAAATCCACACTGGCCACAACGCATCTTAAGATTGGTACAAAGGAATATAAGCCATATGTCACCGCGTGCGGGCTGCACACCCTGCAGGCTACAGAGTCATGCCCATACCCCAGCATTGACAACGAGCAACTATATTTCGTGTTGAGTACCCTCAACTTCACACTCAACTTCACACTCAACTTCACACTCAACTTCACACTCAACTTCACACTCAACTTCACACGGTCGCATTGGAAGAATCGCTGTGGAGTATAAACCACTGTTTATAGGGGAAGGGTGCTTCAAACTCCTGGTAGTGCAACAGCTCAACGTGGCAACTCGGGAGAGATTGATGCGGTGCTGTCAAGAGAACGCGCCGCTGGCAGAGGTGATAAAATGTCTGAAAGGACTGAAGTGACTTGTGTCGTGCATTGCGTAGTACCCTTGTGCTGTACAGTCATTCGTCATTATGGATTCAGCATTGAGACGTAATGTCGTAGGTTCAAGAGATTGCATAAGATGGGCACACCCAATTCTAGGCAGAGACCGCGGACAGTCTTGGTTGATATCTAGCATCGTAACAGTATACAGAGAAGACTACCATGTTTTGCAAGGCGTGTAGTGCACGTGAAATGCTGCTCAGCAAGTTGATTTTCAATAAGGCGTGTGTGCCCTTTCGTAGACTAGTTCTGGTGCATTGCACTGCAGAGTGTCATTTGTCTCCTTGTTTTATGCATAGATGAAGATCTGTTTTCCAGCACTGAAGTGTAGCTGACTAAAACAGGGAGCAATTGACAAGGGTGACAGGATTGGGTTGGGGTGATAATCGACCCGATTGGATCGGGTCCCAACCAGACCCATCGAGAGGAGGGATTACAAGATGAAAAGTTGCAGATTGTGCGGGCGAATTAAGCCAAAGCCAACTACAGCATATAGTGTCAACGCCAATGCTGTCATGGGTAGATTGCGGTGAAGGAAAATTGAGATTGAGGTAAGGATTGAGTGCACTTCTGGCTTGGTGGGAGTATGTAGCTTGAGTACTATCCCCAGCCTTCAAACATACCCCCAAGCACCACTTATGTGGAGCCACCGAACGCTCCTTGTATCAACAAAACAGGATGACACCCGTGTTTGTCGGCACTAACACCTGGCCAAATGCAAATCGTGCAGTGACATGATGAAGGTAGAGCAAATGGGTTCTGGAAATATGATACCAACATATTCGGCTAAATGCTTGTTCCGCGCTCAAACACCTCTGCTACCGCCAGAACGTTTCTTCAGTGCTCATTGTTGAAACACTCATTGGTCAAAATGCACGTGAAAATTGGTACAAAGTCTCTTGAGCCTTATAGCAATCCTTGTGGACTGCAGACCTTGCACCCAACAAAGGATTGTCCCTTTCCTGGCATAGAACACGAGCTGCTGTGGTTTGTCCTGCGATCGCTGAATGCCACATGGGAATTGGTTCCCTTGGATAACTTGGCCTATGGAACGGTTTCTTCAGGGGACGGGCATGAGAACGTTACTGTAACGGGATTGCTGCAGTTTGTTGCTAATGGCACCATCGACACTATCAGTAACCTGTATTACATGACTGAAGGGATACAAGAGCACCTTGAACAAGGCTACCTTATCAGTAGATCCAACGACAAATGCGTTGTTAGTAGAGGAGGCGGTGATCTTGTTGGTACAGCACTCGTCGTCCTCAACGTTTTTCAAGTCAGTCTCGTGCTGGTGATTCTTCTTGTGTTCTTTGTTCCGCGGACGATGACACTTCTGTCCAATGTGGCGCAAAACCATGCTTCAAGTGGAATTTCCATCAAATCACCATTGAGAAAAGATAAAGCATTGCGCTGGCTACTTGTAGCAACCGTGGGCCTCTCAATGGCGCTATTCATGGGACTCCTTCAAGCCGGTGTGGTCACAAAGCTTCTCCTGAAGCCAAGAGGTTTGGTTCTTTGCATGGAGATAATTCTAAAAGCAACGCCAATACGTACACCGAGCAATTGTCAATTCAGAATCATCAAGATTCAACACTATTGAAGAGTTGGCAAGCAAAATCAAGTTGAAAGACTTGTACTTGGTAACAAGAGATGCCACCTCGCAGCTTTATAGTCGAATAAGCTCGCCAGACTCATCCAGAGTGTTCAAGATGTTGAACGAGTCACTGGAAGAAAACCCACTCATTAAGCTAGATGAAGAACAACTGATTCCATGGCTGCAGAACGAGGATGCTGTCATCTGTGAAGCAGAGTTCTATGCACGAGGCATAGCCAAGCAAGGTCTACCTACATAGTATTTGTTTGTTGGTGGACTTGGACAACCACTATTGTGTAATTGATAACGCAATCGCGAACTGAAAACTCTCTATTCACTGTTCAGGAGGCTGTTCCCTGGAGATCAAAAAGATCCCAGAACTGAGAGGGATATACCAAAGCTGGGTGTTCGCTAAAGGAAGTCCAATGCCGAATTTGATGAAGTCTGTGGTAGTGCGCAGTCAGGTAAGATTCAGTTGCTGGGACTCTGCGTTGACTTCGTTTCTTCAAGTTTTTCGCCAACACCTTTCTACTAGTCGATTCGACTTTTTCAACCATATGTATGTATGCATCTCAACCTTGCTAGCAAATTTTTGCAGGAACTTTCATAGATAGAACGCACGCAAATGGCAACTGATGCTTGCTATCTGGTGCAATCACTTTCCATTCATTTGCAGGAATTTGAACACTACCTCAACAGGAGATACACAAAATTGTACTCCAATGACCAGTGTTCTCAAGAAGTATCCCCAGTGGCTGCAAATAGTCCTCTGTCGGCCATGCAGGTGAACCGCTAGAGATGGAGTGAATGTCTTCTTGTGGTTCATTCTGTTGAGAAAAGGCCTACTTATTCAGCTGAGTGGCGTCTTCGCAATATTGGTTGTTGGGTCGGCACTTGCTGCTGCTGCCTTGCTTCTGGAGAGGGTCTCAATTATGGATAGGGTTGCCAAATTTGTCCAACTGGTTATAGATAGTACGAAGGAGAAAGGTGGGTAGGTTACTATGGATGTTCATGTAAACGTGGTTGTCCTTGCACAAGTGTGATTT
Organism: Linhomoeus sp. GSCO2_2; assembly: GCA_030248115.1. NCBI lineage: Eukaryota > Metazoa > Nematoda > Chromadorea > Monhysterida > Linhomoeidae > Linhomoeus > Linhomoeus sp. GSCO2_2. Next base: position 9,171 of record JASAMZ010009790.1, read on the forward strand.
GATTGTCAATAGACGTTCTAATTTGTTTGAGGTCGCACAAGCTCCTCAAGCAAGGATAGGATCCAACACAAGCTAGAAAGCCTTCTCAAAAGGAAGGAGGAGTCTCTCGCTACCTATGGCGAAAGGCTGCAGAAGGCATCACTGGAAAGCCCATATAAACAAGAGGATCTCTTTAGAATCATATTACTTCAACAACTGTGGGATGTAGGGAAAATCCGCCAGCCTATGTTGGCACCAGAGCTAGCTTTTGATGAATTCCTACGAATGGTTGACGTTGACGAAATAGCGCAGCAATAGAAGCGACGATTCCTGAGTTTCACTACTGCATGGTACTGCTTGTTCAACGTGTATTTCCTGCTCGATATCTGTACTGAGAAAATGCCCTCTGTCCTCCGTCCTCGAATTCAATCGTGTTACAAATGTGACACGCAGTCTAGCACCCAAACGTCACGTGAAACTGTGCCCTGCAGAAAACATTCCACCCAACAACAGCCGAACTAACAGAGCTCGCGTCTTTTGAAGCGGACATCTTGCTTCTGCACGTAGATTGACGAGAGGTGAGAAAAGCTCTCGTAGAAACTTGAAGGCCTATGCAACACCCAACAACACAGCGCCGTATATGCAAGTTGTGTAGTCGTCATAGCAGTCATTAGTCTCAATTGTTGGCTATTGTCAAAAGCTTTCGGACGCTGCCGCTCTTTAGTTTCTTGTGTTGAAATGGTACTGTGTAACTAAAATTTGTCCAACTGCTTCTACCACTGCAAGTGGCAAGGCAATGGCATCCAGTTCTTAGATTTGCGCTAGTTTAGCACAAGTGCTATTATTATTGCAGTTATTGGTACGGAATATCACAAGCACAAGGGTTACTAGATCTTCAGCGGCGCGTATCCTCGTGCACGCATACAGGTACAGTAGGTACGTACATGATTGGCTAAAGTTAAGGTGAAGTAAGGTTGCGGTTAAGTAGCAGATAAGGTTAAGCGACAGGCCAAATGCCGCAACCGCGCACCAGGAACGTCGGCAGAGGCACCAAAAGTGCCCATACCGTAGGATCTTTTGGAGGTAGCGATAACACTTGATTATGCGCCTCTGAACGCGGTCAGGCATTAACTGTTTGACATTAACAACAGCTTGTCAACTATGCAAGACGGCGACGCTACCGCTCAGACTTACGTAGCTTACGAAAGTGAGACTTATACTCTAGTCGCAAGCGCAACCGAGTTCGCATTACGAATTTTGAAAATACCATCCGCGATATTGCCAATCCACTATCTTCGCCAAGAAAGCGCACTACGCAATGATGGCCGTGTCAATTCTTCTCCTAGTTGCAAGCGTTGTTCCGTGTCTGTCAGGTAAAGAAGGGCTTTGAAAGAAAAGATTTAGGGCATTAATGTGATTTGTAACATTTTGATCGGCCGTGCGTCGCCGTGGTACTAGCGCTAAAGTTGACTGTGCCACACCCGATTGCCCGCTCGAACGTGCAGCATTTTGTCGACGTGACATCATGCAAGGATGCACACGAACAACAAGCTGTGTGTGTAAAAAGTTCAACCTATACTTTGTGTCTGTCAAATCTTGGTGAACAGTGCAGTGAATCTATACACATCATTAGCCGCACCTGGAGAAAGTGTCTTGAGGACATGTTCTATAATCCAAGTGCAGCTATCCCCACTATACGGTTGTCTGTACAGCTGATCTGAAGCTCAGTGATATCGCCGCGTTCGCTATATGTTATCGGCATGATACGACGCCGTTTATCTGATGTTTCCTACCTGTGTGAAAACGTCACATCCAACAAAAAGCTTGCCAAAAGTTGTGTGCGAGCGAATTCCTGTGTTCGGCGTACGCATTTCTGTTTAGGAGTGCACATTCATCAATGAACAGCTGTTCTGGCCATCATACGAAAATGTCGATTTTGACATTTTTAATTTTAATTCTAAATATCTCGAAATTGGAATCTATTAAAACTGTGAAACTATGTCACAAATTCATATCGGCATACGGCCTTACCATTTCTGCGTTCAAATTCGTGAAACAAGCTGTTTTAAAAAAGTTGAGTTGTTTTATTAATACAGAGTGGTTTGTGAGTGTTTTAAAAGTGGAAGAGTAAAAGAGTGGATACTTTTGTAAAGTATTTCGAAGCCTTTCCGATATGACGCGCGCCCGCCCGGAGTCCACTATTCATGCGCTACTTCTGACACACTCCTTTCTGAGAGGTTCTTGCAGGGCAACATTAGGATCGCCCGGGATTAATTTTTTGAGCAAGACACACCCATTTCTGAGCGGTTGTTGCAAGGCAACATTGGGATCGCCCGGGATTAATTTTTTTAGCTGACAAAGTTGTTCGTAAGACAAGGGTTTAAAAAAACAAAAGTATTTCTTTAGGAATGACCGTTCAACAACTGCCTCCACGTAGCTTTCAAACGGTCGAACGAATGCCGCTAACAACGCGAGACGAGCGAGATAGGCCCCATGTGCTGTTTGAACCTTCGGCTTACTGTAGCTCGCGATATTCAAACTTTTGAGTTTCGACCAATAGAAGAACAACTGATCAGTGAGTCAAGAGCTATCCAGCAACTCAAGATCGTCTCTCTACGACGCACGCTAGCGAGTTAGAGCGGATTCTCGACGCTAAAACGCGAAAATGTCGCTTTTCGTGGTGCGTGTTTGCGTAATTAACAAAATTTTTGACGCCAAGTGAAAGAGCACGTCGAGAACCTTTTAGTTGACCTATTGCACGGCACTCTACCACGTAAGACGAGCGTGTTAGAGCCGTTTTGCGTTTCTGGGACCTTCGGGTTACTGTAGCGCGCGCAATTCCAAACTTTTGAATTTCGACTTCTCTTAACGGAATTATCAGTGTACCGAAACCTATTCAAGGATCTCACAATCGTCTATCTATGACGGAAGACGAGCGAGTTAGATCAGTTTTGCGTTTTAAACCTTTGGGTTACTGTAGCTCCCGAAATTCAAACTTTTGAGTTTCGACCAATAAAAGAACAAATGATCAGTGAGTCGAGAGCTATCGCAACCAACCCCAAGATCGTCTCGGAACGACGCACGCTGAGCGAATTGAAACGGTTTCTGCGTTTAAACGCGAGAATGTCGCTTTTCGTGTTGCGTGTTTGCGTAATTAAGAAAAGTTTTATGCCGCACAGAGAAAAGGGCACGTCGAGACCTTTTAGTTGACCTATCGCGCGCCGCTCTACGACGTAAGACGAGCGAGTTACAACACAGTCGTTTTTCCGTTTTTACGTTCGGGTTACTGTAGCGCGAAAAATTCAAACTTTTGAAGTTCGAAACCTCTTAGCGCAATTCTCAGTGAGTCGAGACCTATCCACAAAGCCCAAGATCGCCTTCCTACGACTTACCAACGCCGAGATATGAGAGCGTTCCGAACGCACGCACGCACGCACGCACGCACGAAAAGCTCTCGTAGGGGTTCGCCCGGCTGAGGCCGGGCGAAAAAACGACGTTTATTTTGTTGATTTATGGAATTTTGAGAAATAATCACGTATTTCTTCTATTAAATTCCGTATTTGCAAAAAAATCTCTTGCGTTACAAATTAACGAATGCCAAATTCGTAATCAGCGCCCCCGAAAACCTCAAAATCGAGTATAATATTGCCAAAGTCGACCGTGCACCCAAAATTCAAATGGACGCCGCAGGGTTACTGTAGCGCTGCAAATTTGTCAAAAACACTTTTGGCCAATATACAACGTAGAATCGCTTAGAACCACTTTGGAAGAGACGATCCGGCAACGCATTCGAGCGCTACAGACGCTGAAACGCGAAAAGAAAAAGAATCAAGAAAAGCTTGTCAGAATGAAGCGGCTTAGATACCAACAGTCTGAAGAGCGAAAAGAAAAAGAGAAGCAGGATACACTGAATAGAGTAAAACAGCTTCGATCCAAGCATTCTGAAGAGCGAAAAGAAAAGAGAATCAAGAAAAGCTTGATCAGAAATGAAGCGGCTTCGATCCCAACAGTCTGAAGAGCGAAAAGAGAAAGAGAAGCAGGATACACTGAATAGAGTAAAACAGCTTCGATCCCAGCATTCTGAAGAGCGAAAAGAAGATCAAGAAAAGCTTGTCAAGGAATGAAGCGGCTTCGATCCCAACAGTCTGAAGAGCAGAAAAGAGAAAGAGAAGCAGGATACACTGAATAGAGTAAAAAGCGATC
>JASAMZ010009793.1:0-71469 GCA_030248115.1 Linhomoeus sp. GSCO2_2
GCTCAGAATGTGGAGAACCACGAAACTTCAGACAACAGTGGAGATGAGGGGGAATACTATTTTGATGATGATGGAGTAGAAACCATTTGCAAACTGTTGATTGAGGCTGTAGAAGACAAAGAAGACATCACTTCTGCAGAGGACATGCTCAACAACTACGAGGATGTGAAGGATGCCTTCAAAGACACTGTAAGCTGCCCACGATGACAACTTGTTTTGTTCACTCAAACAATATGAGTGTTTCAGATGGATAGTGTGCTCAACAGAGCTGGCAACATCAAGGCAACGGAGTACTACAAATCCTTAAAGAAGACCATGCAAAGAAAGCTGAAAACAATGGATGATAAAGATGAAGCAGGAGAGGCTGCATGGGAGGAGAGAAAACGCCAGCTCTACCTGTTCATCAAGAACAACAAGGATAAGATCGATGAAACCATGCATGAGGGAGAAGACAATGATTGAGTTATGATTTTACAGGGATGGTTCTTTTGCAGTAGTCCTTGTTGCTTTCATTTGTATGTCCGGGTTTGTACTCAGTGTCTCAGTGTTGCTCTGGTGTGGTGTGTGTACTGTAGCTTATTGAATGAAAAAACTTCTATGCCCACAACTTGGTTTGGAATTAACAGCTTGCCTTAAGGCAGAACGACACACGCTAACAACTGCGCTTGCATAAAGAAGCCTAGGGCTACATTCAGTATCAAAGCTGCACGAGAGTGTCTATCAGCAGAGCAGGCAGTTTAGCGCTACTCTTCACTGGTCACTAGGCACGATCTGTCGGCTCCACTTCTCTTCACTAGACAGATGCGCATAGCACCCTTTGACTGCAACAGCTGACTCTCTCTCCTTCCCCCTCTGGCGTGCACTGTTTGCACAGGCTCTTAGCCACACACATAGGCTAAACGTTTAGAGTATGGGTTGGCCCCACTTTCGAGGTGAACTTGGGGCAGTGGTGTCATTGGCCAGAGCCTTTATATCGTGGTTAGTGTGGGGGGGGGGGGCGTGGGTGTGTTACCATTCCACTGAAGCATTTCTTTCATCTTCTGTAAAAGTGCGTCTACTGTATATGAACTGTGTACAACCCAAACGTAACATTAGCATACATACAGTAATTACAGTACTATATAACACTAACAAACACACAATACACAGTTCATGTATTCTGTCGAACCTTGAACCTTGCATGTAAGTAATTTGAAACAAGGTTGCAGAATTAAATTACAGTTTTAATGAAATTCTCATAAATGAAACTGATACAAAAATTCGCGAAATTAAATAGAAATTTGAGAAATTAAATTAAAATCAAGTGGAATACGAGAAATTAAATTGTATTAAACGAAATTCGAGAAACTAAATAGAAATTAAATGAAATTAAATTGAAATTTGACGAAATTTTACGAGTGCGAGTCTGCCTAAGAGCTACATACTACTCTCTCTGTTGACCGACTGCTGGAGAAGGCCCACTGTCAGACGTCCATTCCATTTGACAAAGGAGATGGCTCTGGCGACAGACAAGGGGCAGTCCCTCCGCTGCAAGTGCAATGGGACGGCGTTTGGTTGATGATGAACAATTTCCCATGACAACAAAATGTGGAGAAAGTGGGCCCACCTCGGCCAGGTCGAGGTATATCGGTGGCTGCCATCTTTGCGGTTCCCAAGACTCGTTCATCTTCTGCAGGATTTTGGCCAGCTTGTCGCGATACTGGCGCTGAAGGAGAGGCAGTGACGGAGACTGTGTTGACATAATCTCAAACTGTGAATCGTCTGGATGAAACACTGTATTGGAAAGAGCTGAGCGTAGCGTCACCTTTGTCTCCAGATCCTGCAGTCGCTTAACGGCCGCCTACAAGCAGTGGTGAGACTTCAGTCATCATCCAAGAGACGTCAACTGGTGGTCATGGACTGTACCTGCAACTGCGCATTCTCCATCTGCAGCGCCTTCTTCTCCTCCTCCAGCTGCTTCACTCGACGCTCGCTCTGAGCCTGTGGATGCAAATGCGAAGTACCAGAGTACCACTTCAGTAGTACAACAACGGCAGCAATTGACTGACCTCGAATGCCGCCACTTTCCTCCTGAGATCGTCGCGCTCCCTCTTCATCTTCTGCAGACTGTCCGCAATCTGAATCGAGAAAAAGAGGGAGAGACGGATATGGGCGAAAATGGAAAAGATTCGGCTTCTCACTGTACTGTCAGCACACAGGAGAGAAGCAGACCGAATTGGCAGCGACGTCCCATCCACTCTCCTCTTCGACGCCTCCGTTCACGCGTGGAAGTTCCCCCGCCGCCACAGTGGCAGAGCCGCCATTGCTCGCCATCATTGTTCAGTGATCGTTTTCGAGTGCAGGCCACGAAATTCGATGAGCACAGCAGACTTCCCACCTATTCTCGGCAAGGTTCAGATGAAGTGCGCAATGGAGGACGGCAGCGCGATGATTTCAGGAAGCTGCATGCAGTCTCAGTTCGCAACAGGACTGCCGTTCACAATCGGACCTCTCGTCCAAACGAGAGATGCAAATCTACACAAACAAGAAAGCGCATACCCTATCTACCTAATCGGAGGTGCTGCTCTGCGAGCCTTGAGTGTCAACGTCAGGTCAGCCAACGGTCGGTCGGTTGCTCAGTTATGTCTTTCTACAACATACGTACCACATGTTCACCGAGAATATATCGGTATCCTTGTTGTGAGGGGTTGCAATGATGCGGCAAACTGACGTCGAAGACCGTGCCTTTATGCCTCTTGCCGCGTGCGCGACGAGCGTCTATGACGCTCGCCACTTACAGTGTCTTCACTGGCGACTACGATACTTCCGTTGTTTCCCGATCGGAATATTATCGGAAATCGGCTCAGAACACGCAAAGAATCTTTGAAGAAATAATGAGGTGTGCTCAAGAAGACGGAAAGAAAGTGGCCAGCAAGTACATGCCAATAAACACAACGAGATGCCCACGGACATCCCAGAATACCAAGCGAAACCAATCAAGATGAACCCGTTTCAAAATACCACGCGCAGACTGCATTTCATATGTTTCTACTCGTTGCCGTTCTCGACTTTGACCACGACAACGTTGGCGCCGTGGACGAGCAGGTGGGGCCGGTAGTCCAGGTGGTGGTCGCCGCGCATCTCCTTGGTAATGTGGAAGATCTCCAGCTGCGCTCTGTCGGCGGGCCACCGAGTGCTCTCAAAGGTCCAGGTGGCCTTCCGCGCTTCCCAATCCTCCATAGACTGGAAGTGAGAGCGGTCGAGGCGCAGGCGCTTCAGATGCGGGCTCTGCTCGAGGAAGTCGCGGTAGCCGATGACGGCGCCTTCGGGAACGCCCCCGACCAGGCAGAAGGTCACCACGTGGAGGCTCTCCAGATTGGGCGCCATTGATGTGAGGCAGTGGAAGACGGCGGTGGAATCGCGCTGCAGATACCGCTCCAGTCGAAGCTCTCGCAAAGCGGGCATTCCCGTAGGCTGAAGTCCTTCTGGGTCCCTGGGCGGCAGCCAAACGGTGCCCAACTCTAACTTCTTCAGAGTGTTCGACAGGCGTCCAAGGCAGACTGCCAGAGGACGTCCGCCGGCTGGCCACTCTTCCGTAGTTCCCGTCACGCGCAGGCCTTCCAGCGAGTTGTTGATGTTCTCGAGGATGCACACTTCGCTTCTACCATAAAACGATTTCAGTGTTGGCAAAGCCGCAAGTTCCGCGAGACTCTTCTTGATCTTTTCATTCACCCAGTTGTCCCAGCGCCATTCCAGTGACTTTAGGCTGCTTCCACCCTTCTGCGAGTGCGACTGCGCCACCCTTCGAAGGAACTCCGCCAACGGCCCTGAAACGCCTCTGGCTCTGGGTGGGAGCAGGATTACAACACGTCACATTCTTGTGCCGCCCACCTTCAATGTAAAGCCGACAGTCGGGAATCACCAAGAGCTCAAGCGAGGTCCAATTGTCGCACAGACGCGTCACTATGTCCCACTTAGGGCCTAACTCGAAGCGAGGAGGGCGCACCGACTTTCGCTTTTCAAGGAACTGAGGATAGTCCATGGCGTAGCCATCGAAGACGCACGACTGTCCCGCGGCTGTGGTCACTTTTACCCCATGGGGGGTACTCGTCGCCGTCAGTTTCGCCCCGTATTCGGCGGCGACCACCTGCAGCTTCCAGGCGGGGTTCTGGAGGCAGTTGAGGCGCCACTCTCTGCAGACGAGATGGAGATTGGCCCACTGCTTCACGTCGAGAAGGGAGACGATCTTCATTTGGATATTGAGCGGCAGCTGCAGCAGAAAGGTCGACTGCTTCGGAGGAGGAATCTCGACCGTTGTGGAGTCTTCTAAAAGATGGAAACGAATCCTCTACTACCTACGATTTGAACTATTCAGACTACAAAACCAATCAACCTACTGACCAATTTTGGCTTTCTCGGCCTCAGGAGCGTCCATTTTCAGCCTCAATTTGGGTGATTTGTGATAGAGAGCTCTTTTGGCCTAATAGCTCTCATGCGCACTAGAGCATAGCCAAAGGAAATAGACAAAACGAGATTCGATCCTGTGTGAAGTCGTAATGGTTGGAGTTGTGGTTGTATAGAATATACGACGGCGACTGTACAATACAAAAGAGTTTGTTGGAATACCGTAATTCGATGAAAATTGTTGCATGCATTGTCTGCAGTCCACAATTGGTACCGAAACAGGATAACGAGCGAATGAATGTACGTACATGTTCATTCATATCCGTACACAGCCGGTGTTTGCTACCCGCAAAGGCGGATGAACACAGCGCAGAAGGTCATGTCCCTCCCACCGACAGAGCCAATGGTTTGATTTGCTCCAACTTCCACTTTGAACATCCTGTGGCTTCGCACATTCTGAGTTTGCGCGGTGAGTCAGTCTGCCGCGCAGCGCAGTCAAAGGTCAAACGCAGAATCACTGCTCCTTGCGCTGTGTTATGTACCTACATACATAATGTACAAGCCCAGTGCTGTAGTGTTAAATCGGTCAGAGTTTGTTGCGTAGAAGCATAACTGGCAGAGTTCTGTCACGCCGTCGCCTCTGGTCATATGGAGCTGACTCAGAAAGAATGTATGTTGTCCAGATGAGAGCAATCTGTGGCCTTTGAATGCCGTGATCGCGGGCTAGTCGTTCAGATGGCACTAGTGGCGCTGGCGTCCCAACAGAGCTGCTGCAGTCGACCCTGCTGCCTCAACTGCCTCCGGAGCTGCAGTTGAAGGTGCTGTCCAACCTCAACGTCCGGCAGTTCGGCCGCTTGTCTCGGGTGTGCAGGGAGTGGAACGAGCTCTGTCGCTGCAACCCACTTTGGCAGTGCAGAGTGGTCGCTGTAGCAGTGGCAGGGAAGAACCTCTGCAGGGAAGAACTATTGGGAAGTTCCGTCTTGCCTTGCAAAGGGCCAACAATTTCCAATGAGTCATCAGCTCCAACCGCAACAAGAACTACTACACCTCCACTGCTGAATGAAGAGAAAGAAAACGGTCTCCGCGGTCAAATGGGCGCTAGTAACTTCCACATTTTCCAGCGTTCAACCAAATTTGCACACGATATACCTAATCTAGTTTTTGCGTGTGAAGTTTTAGCTCGTTCCGACTAGAATTCCCCGAATGGTAAGCGTTTGTTGAAGATTCGTCACGCCGCCTTTGCGAACTCATCATTTGACATGTAGCATGCTACATGGCGCGTCTGACCAACTGTAAAATTGCAGACCATTTAATGCAAAGAACGAGTGACACCACTCTGCAGTGCGCAACGTCATGTCATGTCGTCAATGGGAGCCTTATTAAATATCAAATTTTCATGCACGACACTGAGAGCTGAAACTACCGTCATGACGTTGCGCAAAGTCGTGCCACCTTGTTGTTCTTTGCATCAAATGGCCCGAAATTTGTAAAGTTGATCAGACACACCCTGCACTATGTCATACCCAATGTGGAGACCGCCCAAATTTCCCCAAAATTACCAGTTGATGTCGCATCTTTTTAGTACATTTGGATGTATCGTAGTCTGAAACTGTCAAGCTTTTGACCAAAATAGGTATGTACGTGGCCCTACCATTAGACGTACCCCGGCGTCGTCATTGAGGAGACGCGAGGAGTTGCAACTAGGTGGACGGAGAAGTTGGACGTCAAGGCGCTCGACGCGAGCCCAGTCGCTGCACAGTCTGCCAACTGCGATCACGTCCCCTCTCAGTTCTCCCGCTTGACTGCGGTCCGACTCCGCCACTGATTTCAACAGTGGGAAGTGACTCTGATCGGATGCCCACCAGCTGTGACCGCCGTCAAAACTGTCACTCCTAAATTATCCAGCGCGACTTTCACCTCCACCACGTGTACTCACCAGACGTCGCTGCGCTTCCAGAAGCCTCTCCACTGCCTGCAGACAAACTGCACGCTGGCGTGGGACTTGACGTCCAGATGGGAGACGATCCGCGACTGCACCAGCGAGCAGACATGCCATTGTCCCTAGATTTTGCCTGTTGTCTTGTCTTTGTCTTTGTCCTTGACCTCGAAAATTAAATTGTCTTGTCTTTGTCCTTGTCCTGTGTCTGAAGTTCTATATTGTCTTGCGCTTGCCTTTGGCTTGTCTTGTCTCTAAATTGTCCTTAGATTGTCCCTAAATTGTCTTAGACAAAATTGCGTTAGTACAGAATGCGTGCCTTTTCCATTGTAAAGCCACTGTATAAAGCCGTGGAACAAGTTTGTAACCACCCAGGTTGTCGGTCTCTCTCAGTCAACCAATTGTCTCAACAAGTTTATGACAGAGATTGCTTCTTCAGCACCAAATCGTCGCACGTTGGGTGGTATTGTTACGCAATTCCAAGGACAATTTAGAGACAATTTAAGGACAATTTACTGATTTGTCCCGACTGCTCATTTTTATTGTCTTGTCTTTGTCTTGTCCTTCCAACAACCCGGGACAATCCAAATTGTCTTGTCTTGTCGGACAATTTAGCCGAGTTGAATTGTCTGGGACAGTTGTCCTCTAAGGACAATGACATGTCTGCCAGCGAGGGCAGCTGCGCCAGAAAGGTCCACTGCGCCACTTCTTCCTCCTTTCGGCCGGCACCTGGTCAAGGACAAGAAACAGTTCACACTCGGAGAATCATACGCCGAAGAAGCAGGCACACTGTACTGCTACGTGCATATACATGCAGACCCTTCTTTCGCGAATTGAGATGAAGAAGACATACATATAGACCTTTCTTTTCGAAAGCAGCTGCTTACAGAGCTTTTACGGTGTATTGATGCTCTCGGCTTGCTCTCGCTATGCGACTGGAAGGTGACTGGTTTGTTTAGAATTGCACCACATCTGCATCGCCATGCGAAAGCACGTTGAATCACCACAGCGCCTTTCACTCAAGAGGAAAGCTACATCAAACTCGGGAAGTCGGCCCTGCAGTCCAGGTGTTGACGCCCTCTCCCCATCTGCACTCCGATAATTCGCCTAATCAGCGGCGCCAACTGCACCCATAACCTCAGGACAGCTGCTCCTAATAACAGGAGTTGCCCATTAGCAAGATGGGCCCCCGAATCCGCGAATAAGACCGAAAACAACAACAGAAGCAACACACTGTAAATCTACTCAGCCAGTGGCGGATCCAGGATTTCGGAATGGGGGGGGGGGGCGGAATTTTTGAGGCCACAGGGGGGACCAAGATGCTATAAAAGAACGTAAAAAAATTTGCGCCGCAGGCGAAAATTTTTGCCGATTTTGGCCTATGTTGGTACAAAAATGCTTTAAAATAGCGCCGCAGGCAAAAAATTGGGCCGATTTTGGCCTATTTTGGTACAAAAGTGCTATAGAATAGCGCCGCAGGCGAAAATTTTGGCCGATTTTGGCCTATTTTGGTACAAAAGTGCTATAAAATAGCGCCGCAGGCGAAAATTTTTTGCTCTGGAGGTGCTGCCGCGCAATTTTTTTTTCTGCGGAGGGGGAATGGGGGGGGGCGGTTTGGCCGAATGGGGGGGGCGGACGCACAACCGCCCCCCCCCCCGGGGTCCGCTACTGTACTCAGCACACTTGGCTCTGTTGCCGACTCATGTGTCGTGCAGAACCAGGGGTGACCATAGAAACTGAAACTAGTTTCAGTTTCAGTTTCAGTTTCTATAAATATACTGAAACTGAAACTGAAACTAAAATGGTCAGCCATATTGAAACTGAAACTGAAACTGAAACTCCACAAAAGGAATCAGTATTAGTGCAATACTGAAACTAGTTTCAGTGCGCACTACTGAAACTAGTTTCAGTTTCAGTTTCAGTCAGTGTTTGAGGCGTATGTTTGGTTCATCTTAGGTTGATTCGGCACTTTGCACCTTATGTATGGTAATCAGCAACGCAGCAACGCATCCATGCGAGATTGTACGTGCGCTTTACAGCCGCGAACAGCGTACTTAATACTGAAACTCAGTTTCAGTAACTGAAACTGAAACTCAAGAAAATTCTTTACTGAAACTGAAACTGAAACTAGAAAGAAAACTGGTACTGATACTGAAACTGAAACTGAAACTAAATCAGTTTCTATGGTCACCCCTGTGCAGAACAACGTCGTATACTGTACCGTTGTAGTCACTATACGTCGGCCGCATTGCCACCGTTCTGTAGTGCAAGTATGGACTGCAAACAATTCACCATTAAGACAGATTTCAGAATGTTACTCCAACTTGTTGCAACAACTTGCAACAACTTCACACAGCTTGTTTCACGCCAAGATGATATTCCTACGCTATTAAAAATTGATGTCAGAGCATGAAAGAGTACCTCGTGCGCTTTCGAACGACGTACCGAGTGCCGCTCTAATCCGCAACACCTGCGTCAGTGCGCTCCCGACTACGACAGCAAGCAGGGACACACTTTAAAACCACAGACAAGGAATACCTGCAGGAGCGCATGCACGGAAGCACTCCTACCCGATTGGGGCTATAGTAGTTGGATGTTACCGTAAATCCTCCAATAAGCGCCCCCTCCCTCTCGAATAAGCGCCCCCTCCCTCTCGAATAAGCGCCCCCCCCCCCCCCCCCAATAAGCGCCCAATAAGACACTGACCCTGCAGAACCACAGCAATTCAAGTTGCGTCAAAGTCGGGTTACGGTAGGTCGATTTTCGGCCAAAACTCGCGAGCCTTGATCCGAAACGCAAAAATAACGCCAGATTCGGAGTCAGCGACCTCGAAAGTGCTGGGTTCGACTCTATGTAACTTATAGTTCGTACTCCAAAGTAGAAATTCGAATATTGGACGCGGGCGTGATACGGTAGACGAAAAAATAGATTTTAAAATCGGGTCCGGATCACTTTTCGACGTGGAATCGTGTGGTGGGGCCCACTTTGTCTTAAGAGTCGCAATCGAGCGTTAAAATAGCCGAAAGTCGTTCGACCGTTCACTAGTAGGCGGCGTCGTAGAAGAAGTCGGGGAACTGGTGCGCGATCTGCCTTCCCAGGCCCGACTGGCGGAGGACGTCTCGCTGCTCGGAGATCAACTTCAGGGCGGCGGTCTTCAGTTGCGACAGTGGATGAGGGTTCTGCTGTTGCTGCGGTTGGTGGTCTTTTAGCAGTTGGAGGACTGCCACCAACGACTCGTCCGCCTTCAGACGTTTGGACAGTGACAACTCGCAGCGGTCGGCCAGCTTGCTCATTTGGTACCTGAGATTGAGACTAGTGCGTGAGTGAACACCACAGTCGAGGTTATAAGGATGACGACGCCGGCGTCACCTGTGTGCCAGTCGGAAGAGACGGACCAGCTCCAGGGCGTCGCAAACCCACACGCGATTAGTGTAGCAGTAGTGGAGGAGGGCGCTGACGGCCGCGTCGCTGCTGTCCTCGACTTCGAGTCTGCCCGTGTTGTTCTCCCGCATGTCAGCCTCCAGCATGGCCTTCAACACGGGAGACATCCTCGACAGCACCAGACGGTGCACCTGCAAGAAGTCCACGACACTTCGTCGACACTCTTTGACACTTCTTTCTACACACAACGACAGAGACAATGCCGATAATTCGCAATAACATCGCGCAGCTGAAACGCTGGGACCGTCACCCGGTGTTGACGACCATTGGGGGAGACGACGACGAAGTCGCTGCCTTCCTCTCGCCTGTCTCTGGGGGCCAACTGGACTGCCAGCTCGCTCTCGCAGAATTCCTCTGCCGTGAACTCGATTCTGCACTTGAACAACACGCTGCCGTCCCTCCGCACGTGGCCGTTGAGCAACTCGTCTCTACTCATCCAGTCGCAGTATCCCCAGCTATTGCCGGGCAGAAACATCTTATCGAATGGCAGCCCAACGCTTTTGAACTCGTTGGGCGCAGTAGTACTACTACTCTGTGGAATTTGGACGAGGAAGGTGCAGCGGACGAGGCGCCCATTGCGCCCCGACCCGAAGTAGGATGCCCTGTCGTCCTCCACCAAGCGCAGAAAGAGGGAAGCGTAGCCGTCCGTCGCCGTGCCGCAGCCTCTGGGGTAGACTTCCAGTCGCCAGGTGGTGTCATTCGACAGACGGACGTTGTCGCCCACGACCTGCCGATCCTTGTGGAAGTCGACGTCGAGCCCCTTGTAGTCGGGTAGCACGACCAAGAGATCCCAGCTGCTCAAGGTGGCGAACGACTTGCTCGCCACCTTCTGTTGCTAAACAAAGAAAGGAACGTTACAGCATTTTGGCAGAATGGGCGCAACGAATTTGGTGAGGAGTGATTGAAAAATCATGTACGCTCACCACCGGAAAAGAAGACTCCTCCAGCTTAATGCCGGCCATCTCAAAAGCTGTTGACCACGAGCGAACTCCGAGAACTTCTAGACTGAATACCGTATATCTTCTAATAGTTCCCGGGGGAATGTTTTTTCGATGTCAAAAATTTCGCTAATTCCCCAGGGGATTATTAGAGACGGGGAAGTATTAGAGACCAGGGAACTATTCTTTCGATGTCTGTGCAGCCTCAATTTTCAGCAGAAAGTTTGCGTAAAGCGCTATAAATTCCTACGAAATGGGTTTTGGAAGCCGTAATTACGCCCGAAATGATAAGAATCGGCGCTAAGGTTAAACTTGGTTGCCTCGCGGTTACATATTGTTTACCAAGTGTGATAGTGCAAAGGAATGCCTGTTATACACTAACTGGCAGCAGTTTCTTAATAATTCTTAATTCCCCAGGGAATCATTAGAGACCCTGGAATTATTAATTCGCTGGGTAAATTGTTGCTAATTCCCCAGGGAATTATTAGAGACGCGGAATTATTGGAGACTCGGGAATTATTAGAAGATATACGGTATGTATCGCCTCTGTTTGAAAGGGCGCTACCCACGCACGAAAAGTCGACTTTTGGCTGTTTGCTCGTTGTCCGGACCCTATATATGTACTCAAGAGATTGTACGTCGCCAGGGACGCACTCAGACGGCGTGACGATGATAATCGCGATCACAAACCGTCACGATAGGTCACACGACAGTCGAGTCCACTGATCGGCGGGGCGTCCGCTGTGGCGGGAGGCAACGGAGAAGGGAGGTAGCGATTCGTAGGACTCCAGTAGGGATGATTGACGGGCGGGGATAAGTATGCAATGCAACGACGACAAGGCGCGATAACGAACATGATGGAAATTGGGAGAAGCAGCAGAGATTCGCGCTCTAAACACGAATCGCGGTACGGTACTTGACATGTGGAACTGTTGACCTACACGTCGAGTTGCTTCACGATTGGTCGCTTCAGTACTGTGCACATCAGTGCTCGCCGCACAACTTGATGGATGTGGTCAAGCTTTCCATCTCCATGTATGTAGACGAGGTGCTGCAACAGCAACCCGGTGGAGTGTGCCTTCTTGGAGATCCTTGATTGCTTCGAGCAACAGTCTAGCTGGTTAAGTTCAGTCCGGTCTAGGACAGTTGGGCTCCGCCGGTTAGGCTCCGCCGATTGGGCTCCGCCGTTTGGGCTCAGGGACGGTATGGCTCCGCCGGCTGGGCTCTGGAACGTTTGGGCTCCGGAACAAAATACTTTTAAGAACACAATTGCTCCAGTTGTGGATTAAGGATCGAGAATACAAGATAGTTTTAGCTAAAATACAATGTAGTTACATAGTGCAACTGTGACAAAGGAGCAGCAGTCACTCGCAAGGGAGCATCAGACAGAATAATGATGACAAAATCGGCGGCTATTGTGTCAATGGCCGAGAGAAATGTCACAGTCAGCTTGCCAGATGGCAGAACCCAAACCATACAGGTGCAAGTATCCGACAGGAGAGTGACAAAGAAGCGATGGACAGAGAAGCGGTGGCAAGAGGACCTATCTGGCAAAGGAGCAACAAATTTGCAAAGATTGTCGCTCCTCTGTCCTTCAAAAATGTTTATGAAGGACAGAGGAGCGACAATCTATGCAAATGCAGATTGAAACCGCAGTTGTCGCTTCTTTGTCCATCATAAACTTGTGCCGCTCATTTGTCAGATGGGTCCACTTGCTATCTATCGCTTCTCTGTCCATCGTTTCTTTGTCACTCTCCTGTCGGATACTTTTATGATATGCGGGTTTTGTTGGTGGTGAAACGCGGGTATATGCGGATTTCACCATAGTCTTGTGAAAACCCGCATATGCGGGTTTTCACAAGATGCAGGTATTCACTGACTCGAAAAATCTACAGGTGAGAGTTGTGTACACCATAAAGAAGCATGCGAGCGAGTCGAAGCGTTGCAGAGGATCACGATCCGCGGGTATTACCACCACTGTCCTCGCCAACTTGACACTTCCATCAGGACCTTCTCTAGTCGGCGTCTACGATGGGTGACGCCGTCACCCCGAAGACACATTGACACCAACCACCGCGAAGTCAGTGCCTCCGCCGAACACCGACTGTGTACGGTTATGACTGAGCATGTTTACGTACATTGGCTCGTTACCGTCTTTCTGTACAAATTGTGGACTGCAAACAATGCACACACACACACGCACCGATTATAGTCGCGTTACGGTATTCCAGCAAACTCTTTTGCGTTGTACACAGTCGCCGGTGTATATATTTTACCACCACAATTCAAGCCAGTGCGATTTCACAAAGAGAATCGCACTCGAATTTCGTTAATTTTCGTATCGTCTATTTTGTCTCCCTTTGGTTTGTTCACACCTGCTGTTAGCCAGAAGACCTCTCTGTCACAAATCATCCAGTTGAGGCCGACAAGGGAAACGTGCAGGAGAGCCTGCAGTGAAGCACTCCGACCCGAACGGGAGAAAGCAGACCGCCACTCACTTATCTTGAGAAATAAGGCCGATTTCCGCCCAAAGGTTCTCCACGAATTCCGCCCGCGCGCGAGGTTCAGAGTACGCGTATTCCCTCCACCTACCGGCGCGCAGCAGAACTCCACCGAAATCCTGTAGACCAGGCCGAATTGAGTCCAAAATGCGCCATTTCGCTTCGATTCAACCAGTAGCCGGCAGCTAAGATTCGGGGCTGCGCCAATCGCAAACTCGCCTTGCCATTTTGGACGGGAAGAATTGACAGTTCATGCGCAAATGCTCACTTTACCACGCCGCCTTTCCCCACTGCATTGTCCTTCAATTCAGAAGTTTGAATGCGCGCGCAAGTTTAAGTTGCAAATAGTTTGAGGAGAGTACAGTAAAAGTTGCATTCTAATTTGAATTTCGGCATTAGGAAAGTGGCTGTTTGATGGCAAAATCGACACAAAATGGAGAAACCAATAGCGAATTCGCGTTCCTCGCCGCGAAATACCCTAGAATCGACACTTCAACCGTACAATTACCACACTTTCAGTTTCGTCGACGTAGGGCTACGGTAGGTCGATTTTCGACCAAAACTCGCCAATCTTGATCCAAAACGCCAAAATAACGCCAGATTCGGCATCAGCGACCTCGAAAGCACCGGGATCGACTCCAACATTGATTTTGACCACCCGGGTGGAAATTCGAATTTTGGACGCGGCCGGGGTACGGTAGCGGAAAAAATATTTTTGAAAATCGATTCCGGATCAGTTTTCGACGGGGAATCGCGTGGTGCAGTCCATTTGGCCATAAATCATCGGAATCGGGCGCTAAAACGGCCGAAAGTCAAAAATTGGAATTTTCGACCCCCGACGGAGACCGGTTGCCAAATCAGAACTCAAGATTTCCTTGGCGGATTTCAGAGATTTTGGTCTTAAACGAAAGAGGACATGTTAATCTTGCCGATTGGAGATATCTGACCCGATCCAACAACTCCCTGATTTACTAGGATTTTTTAAAGGCAAATTTTTGTCAAAAAACCACTTTCGGCTACCGTAACCCGAGAACGCGTCGGCCGATTGGCTCGGGATTTTTTTTTCCGCAAAAGCTCTCGTCGAGGGCTATAACGTATCCAAAGGACATCGAAATTGGTCCATGATTCCAAAAAGTAGCCTTAGGGGAACACCCTCTCAGTAAGTAAATTTTCAAATTTTTGAATTTTTCTCAAAATTTTTCCACCACGCGAAAAAAACGAAGGCCCGAGCACCCCTAGTATCCCTCGAGAGCTATCGAATAAAAAAAACCCCGTCCAAATCGGGTGAACCACGCGCGAGAAATCTTGGGGCAAAAAAGTTAGTCGGTGTCAGCTCCACTATACGCTCCACCCTTTTGGGGTCGGAGTGCTAAAAATGGACGCTTCCGAGGCTGAGGAAGCCACAAGTGGTCAGTAGGCTTCTTGGCCTTGCAGTCCAAATAGTTAAAATCTAAAGGATTCGTTTCCATCGTTTAGAAGACTCCAAACCGGTCGAGATTCCTCCGAAGCAGTCGACCTTTCTGCCGCAGCTGCAGATGAACATCCAGCAGAAGATCGTCTCCCACCTCGACGTGCAGCAGTGGGCCAATCTCCATCTCGTCTGCAGAGAGTGGCGCCTCAACTGCCTCCAGAACCCCGCCTGGAAGCTGCGAGTGGTGGAGGCCGAATACGGGCGGAAAGCGGCGATGTTCTCTCATTGGCTGAAAGTGACCACAGCGGCGGGACAGTCCTGCGTCTTTGACGGCGACGCCATGAACTATCCCCATTTCCGAGGAAGGCGCCCTCGTTCCGGCCCCAATTGGGACACCGTGACGCGCCTGTGCGGCAATTGGTCCTCGCTTGAGCGCCTGGTGATTCCCAACGGTTGGCTCGACTTCGAAGGTGGGCACGAGAGAGCGACGAGTTGAAATTGCCCCCCCCCCCCCAGGCCCCCCACCCCCACACCACCCAATCCCCAGATTGTTTTAGGGCCGGTGGCGGAGTTCCTTGCAAAGGTGGCGCAGTCGCAGAAGGGCAGCAGCACTCTGAAATCTTTGGAATGGCGCTGCTGGCACTGCGACGACAACGGCTCGATCTCTAAGAGTCTCATCGAGATTGTGGCGTTGCCATCGCTGCAATCGTATTCCGGTAGAAGCATCGCCTGCGCCATGAAGAACTTCAACGGGTCGCTCGAAGTCCTACGCCTCACCAAAGAGGTGACTGACACTGACTGGCCCCCCGATTGCATTCTGTCGGCCTGGCTTGGACGTCTGTCGAACACTGAAGGAACTAGCGTTGGACAAAATCTGGCTGCCGCCCAAGGACCCAGAAGGGATGCAGCCTACGGGCATGCCCGCGTTGCGAGAGATTCGAGTCCGCCGGTACGTGCAACGCGATTCGACCTCCGTCTTCTACTGCCTCCCCTCCGTGGCTCCCAATCTGGAGAGCCTTCACGTGAAGATCGTCCTCCTGAAGGATAGGGCCACCAAAGGCGCCGTCGTTGGCTATCGCGACTTCCTCGAGCGGAGCCCCCGTCTGAAGCGCTTGCGCGTCGACTTCGCCAACTTCTCGTTCACGAGAGACTGGCTGCAGCGCAAGGCCACCTGGACCTTTGAGAGCTTCGAGTGGCCCGCTGACAGAGCCCAGCTGGAGATCTTCCACAACGTCCACGAGCCGCACCTCGACTACCGCATCGACTACCGGCCGCACCTGCTGGTCCACGGCGCCAACGTGGTCGTGGTCGAAGTCGAGAACGACAGCGAGTAGGAGTATAGGAAATGCAGTCTGCGTCTGGCGGTTACGACGGTCGTCACTTGAAGGCATTCGCGCATGCGTGTTGGTTCTGTTCTCGGTGCGTGCTCCCATCTTTGATGTCGTTTGGTATTCCGGAACGTCCATAGGCATCTCGTGTGCTACTCGGTATGTAGGCTGGCTGCTTGTTTTGAGCGCACCTCGTTCTTTCCTCAAGATTCCTTTTGTGTTGCATGATTTCCGATAGTCCTTAACTCCGATCCAGAATGAACGAAAGTATCGTAGTCGGTCAAGGAGACGACTTAGCTTTGCGCAGCTCGTGCTATTCTCTCTTGATCGCCTCACCATTTCCCATGATATCGCGGCGTCTTCTTTCTTTGGTTGTTGTTGGCTTGCTGCAGTTGCGCATTACGCAACACCGCACGCAGATCTTATTCCTGGAGCAACAGCACAGCTTAGACTAAACACCGCTTTTGTCATGTTGCGACCGATCAGCATCGGTTCGAAGAAATGCTTGTGGTTTGTATTTCGAGACTGGTAGATTGGGTGGCGGTATCAGTTCGCTATTGAGAAAGAGCGTTCAACATGTGAGAAAGACCCCGAGCAACCGACCGTTGGCCGACGTTGACTCTCAAAGCTCGCAGAGCGGCACCTCTCATCTGATGCGTTGTACCTGTTTGAATGGGTCTAGGTACCTATGGTTTGATGGACATTTATCATTTGATCAGGAGAGGCCCGAATGAACGGCATTGAGTTACTTGTTGCGAACTGAGACTGCATGTAGCGTCCAAATATCGCCGCGCTGCCGTTATCCTGCGTATTTCGACTGATCCTTGACGAGAATAGGTGTGTAGTCCGCTGTCCTCATCGAGTTTCGTAGCCTCAACTCCCAAACAGTCTCTGAGCAATGATGGCGAGTAATTGCGGCTCTGTCACTGTGGCGGCGGAGGAACTTCTACGCGTGGACGGAGACGCCAAAGAGGAGAGTGGATGGGACGTCGCCGCCAATTCGGTCTGCTTCTCTTTTCTGACAGTACAGTGGGAGGCCGAATCTGTTTCATTTGCGGCTCATATCCGTCTCTCCCTCTCTTTCTCGATTCAGATTGCGGCCAGTGTGCATATGATGAAGAGGGAGCGCGACGATCTCAGGAGGAAACTGGCGGCATTCGAAGTCGGTCAACTGCTACCGCTGCTCTACTACTGAAGTGTTACTCTGGTAGTTTGCATTTGCATCTGTAGGCTCAGAGCGAGCGCCGAGTGAAGCAGCTAGAGGAGGAGAAGAAGGCGCTGCAGGTGGAGAATGATCAGTTGCAGGTACAGTCCATGACCACCAGTTGACGTCTCTTGGATGATGACTGAAGTCTCACCACTACTTGTAGGCGGCCGTTAAGCGACTGCAGGATCGGGAGACAAAGGTGACGCCACACGCTCTTTCCAATACAGTGTTTCAGCCAGCCGATTCACAGTTTGAGATTATGTCACACAGTGTCTGTCACTGCCTCTTCTTCAGCGTCAGTATCGCGACAAGCTGGCCAGAATCCTGCAGAAGATGAACGAGCCATGGGAACCGCAAAGATGGCAACCACCGATATATCTCGACCTGGCCGAGGTGGGCCCACTTTCTCCTTGTTTTGTTGTCATGGGAGATTGTTCATCATCAACCAAACGCCGTCCCATTGCACTTGCAGCGGAGGGACTGCCCCTTGTCGGTTGCCAAAGCCGTCTCTTTTATCAAGTGGAACGGACGCCTGACTGTTGGGCTTCTCCAGCAGTCGGCCCACTATGTGAGCAATGGGAAGCAGAAGAAGACCACTGAGGCCTCTGCAGAGCAAGTGGCGAAAGAGAAGCCAACAAAGGAGACTCAGTCACAGGAAGGTGCCCTTCTGCAGAAACAGTCGCCTGTGGACGCGCTCCCTCAGGTCAGCTCAATGTCCAGATCGAGGGCGGTTGCTACCGTCTCCGCAAATGACTCGCATAACGAATAGTCACGGTTTCAGCCCGCGAGACCGCAAGGAGTGGCCATTCCCCCTCCAGTGCGTCAGGCGTCGAAGGGAGTGAGAGAGGCTATCCGGAGGCAGTTGAGAGGTGGAGAAGAAGATGGCGCCGTCCCGCCGAAGCGCCACAAGAGAGGAGGAGGACAAAGCACCGCGACAACCGCAGACAACAACGGCAGCTTCGCGCCACAACCCAAACTAGCTGCAGAGACAGGTTTGAGTTGAGAGGCGCGCCCGTCTTTGCAAATGGCTCACGAGGTCTGGGAATGTGAATAGAAAGACGCTTTAGGGGAGGGAGATGGCGGCGACCTCTGCTGCGCTCCATGCAAGATGGCCTTCAGCAGTCGAGAGGTTCTGCAGGCCCACCAGAGGAGGCACCACTGGGAGAAACCCCACCACTGCCCTGTGGAGGGCTGCGACTACAGTGGGGCAACGGCCGAGCAGCTGCGTGTGCACAAATACCACAAGCACAAGGAGAAGAGCCACATCTGCGCCCAGTGCGCCCAAGGGTTCAGCTGCGCCTCCAGCTTGGAACAGCACCGCCTGCGCCAGCACAACGGGGAGCAGCGACCTTTCGTCTGCCCCACTTGCGCCAAAGGGTTCAAGACACCCTACAACCTGAAGAGTCACGAGAAGGTGCACAGCCAACTGAAGCCATACAAGTGCCCCTTCTGCGACTTCGGCACCTACTTCACAACCAACCTCAAGGTCCATAAACAGAGACACCACAGCCACCAGTTGGTGTAAGTGTAGATGCAGTAGGCTTGGGAGTCCCGCGTAGTCTACCGCAAGCGTGGAAATTTTCGAATTAGAATTTTCGAATAGAGACGGCGCGCCTATGTTGAGCAGCTGCTGTATGTATGCAGTAGGTGTCGATTCGATTCATATCCTTCACACAGTTGATTTTGTCGCCTTGTTGCCGCTCGTGATTGCCAATGCTCAAGTCGCCCGCACCATCTCGCCTACTACAGTGCTCGTTGATTGATGTGTCCTCCTCCATTTCAGTTGCTTCTTTCGTTCTTTAGTTCGTAGTTGCCTGTACGTTTGGTTGAGACGCTGTTCATTCGTTGGCTGTCGCCCTCTTCCTGAAACTGAAGTGCTAGGCTTGCCTGAACTGCTGCACGCACACTCTCTTGGTGAACTCTGCTGAACTCTCTTGGTGAGAGATGGGGTGATTCCACCGGTCTGAATTTATCGTGATTATGGGATTCTGATTAGGGTTAGGCGTATTTCCGAAACGTTGATCAAGGTCGATTGGGTGGCGTTTGTCAGTTCGATCGTCGAGGCAAAAATATATATGTACTGTGCTGTTTCGTAGTGAACAGAGTCCCGAAGAACCGACCTTTCGCTGCCCTTGGCCCTCGAAGCTCTCAGATGAGCAGCGCGGATCAGATACTGTATCGTTACTTGTTGCGAACTGGGACACTCTGCAGGGCCGTTAACCACTGCGCCATTTCAACCGGACCGCTGCAGGACCGCATTCTCCATTCCCAGACTGTGACAGACCAACGATGATGGCGAGTAGTGGCGTTTCAGCCACTTTGGCAGCGGAGGAGGGGCTTTCACGCCAGGACGGAGGCGTCAATGAAGAAAGTGGATGGGACGTCGCCGCCAATTCGGTCCGCCCTTTCTGACAGAGGGAGAGAGAGAAACAAAGCCAGTTCTGTTTTCGGTTTATATTCGTCTCTTTCTCGATTCAGATAGTAATCAGTCTGCAGATGAGGAGGGAGCGCGACAGGCTCATGAAGAAGCTTGTGACAGTTGAGGTCGGTCACTAACGACTACTGCACTACTACTACTGAGCTGACACTTTTTTTTGCTGTCCGTTATGCGCACTCTTCAGACTGAGAGTGAGCGCCGAGTGAAACAGCTGAAGGAGGAGAATGAGGCTCTCAAGTGGCAGAATGTTCAGTTGCAGGTACATTGGTTGATGTAATCCTTGATCTTCTTCAGTTCCTGTGCCGTTGATGATGGCTAACGTCTCGTCTCAACTCTCAACCGTTGCTTGTAGGCGGCTGTCAGACGACTGCAGTATCAGCAGGAGACGAAGGTGGGTCGCCCTCCAATACATAGCGTAGTGCAGGTCGCGTTTCACATTTCGGCATTGCGCGCCAACTTCATTTCCTTCACCCGTTGTTCAGCGTCGCTATGGCGACAATAAGCTGCCATATCCGCCAGAGGGGAATCAGTCGTGCGAGCCGCGTCGATGGCATCCGCCCAGGCCCACCTATCGCGATCTCACAGAAGTCAGGTTCTTTACTCGCAATCTCTTTTACACTTAGGTCCCTAGTTACTGTAACATATTTTCAGGTAATCCGTTCGAGACCAGATAGAATTTAAACTGTAATCCTGTTAGAGAGTAATCAAGCGCCAAATGAAACAGTAATTCGCTACCATCCGTTCTTCCAACGCAAACAAACGCAAACAGCGACCAAATTTGCGCACATACGTACACAAATCAATTGATTTTGCACTGTTTGCGAGTTTTATCTAGTGTCATTCGATATCATTCGTTTTCGAGCTGGTTGTAACGCACTGAGTGACGATGTTGTAACCAAGTTCCCAACGGAACAACCTCTTCTGTTTTCCGAACCGTGCAACACAGGAAACGCGAAAGCAAGTAACAAATTACTAGTTGAAATCAAGTGTTTTCGAAGCTGCTCCTCGACTTTCTTGTTATGCGGCAGCGGTCGTTTCCTCGACTCTAACGAGGGCGCGGTACTTCCACGCCTAAGGAGATTCAGGAGGGCCGTTGTTTGCCCTTTGACTGCCTCCAAAAAGTACAAGTAAGACTCGCTGATAATCAGGGATTCAATCTTGTGAATTATAATTAACAACTCAAGCAGCTCCGCCGCTTTCTCCCGGTCGCCTTCTTCAACCGAAGAACCGCTGCTGGCGGCGTGCAGAGGCGCGCAGAGGGCCACCTCAAAGGGCGCAGGCTCGTCTTCCAGCTGGCGCGGGCCATGGCGCGACACTGCGCCGCGTCTCCCAAAGGGCCAGCCGCGCGCAGAGACATCAGCTGCTGCACGAGATGGACGTGCTTGCATGCCGTCACAGACAGCAGGCCATCGGGACAGACGCAGCAAAAGAGTCGGGACAGATGTACATAGCACTCGCTGCACAAGACTCGGCAGTCACAGGTGTCGGAGATGCGGTCCACGCTGTATCTGATGCCATGCGTCCGTCGCTCCTTAGTACCAGAGAAGTTTACTGTATAGAAGTTGGTGGAAGCAGGTCAAGCAAAATCCGAGCAAAATCTGTAAGTTTACTGTATAGAATGGTAGGGATTCTGTATACGCTGTACCCTACGACTAGACCCTACGAACGACAATGCAAATACTCTAAACCTAGCAAATGCTGCTCCACAATGAAGTCCCAGACAGCGGGCTATAGGTGCAGGCGAGCCAGAGCCGAGTCGTGGCCGTCCGTAGTGCTGAAGACAGACGCGGACGCTGACGCGTCCAGTACCTAGCAAGCACCGTCCGTCGTGACGACTGCGTGGGCGGTGCAAGTGAAGCCCGACTCCAGTGGAGGAAGACGTCGACAAAGCGGTCCGGTTGCATCGGAAGTATTCGCTTCTATCAGAATCACTCTCTCGGCTCTTTCTGCAGTGGAAGCTGAAGAGAGAGCTCCTCGTTGGCGAGCTTCCATCTCGAGAACTCGTCGTAGGACTCGAATTCGAAAGAGTGACTCGGCCAGTTCATGCTCTTCAGAGATGTGAGTGGAGAGATCCTGTAGGTCTGTGAACCTTTCGGTGAACACTTTTCCGCGGACGTCGCAGCTGAGTCCTGGAGGATGCAATGGACCTTTACCAGATGGTTTCGCAGTTGCGAAAGCGAAGGGAAGGCCGCGCTCCAACACTTATCACACATAAACTCTCCAAGACCTTCCTTTTCAACTAGTCGCCATTTCACCTCTGACACTGCACTTCGCAACTCGGCATTCAACACTAAACTTCACGTTTTCGCGCTTCACACAGCTGAGAAGTGGACTGAACGTCAACTGGTCACAACAAAAGTATAAAAAACGTCATGTTTTTACGTATGCGTCACGTCACGTTTGCGTCAACAAGTTACAGTATTCGACGGATGCGTAAAATATCCTAGGACCTAAGTGTAAAAGTGATCGCGAGTAGTTTACTCATGTTACTGTTTATTGTCGTGGCAGCAGCCAACATCTTTGTCCCACCCTCCCTTCTTTGTCGTCACAGTTGAAGCCCTCCCCAGCAACTGGTATCAAGGGGATCACCATTCTGAGACGGAACAGATGGTGTCTGACCCTTCCCCAGCGGTTGGTTGGTGGAGAGAACAACAAGACCGAACAAGAGAAGACCACTGAAGAAGGAGATCCCACTGGGCGAGTGGTCAAAGAGGAGCCCACAGAGGAAGCCGCAGTTTCGCAGCCAGTTCGTTCCATGCAACAGCAGTCTGTGGGCCTGGTCAGTCACATCCGCCACCAGGGTCTTCTTCACGTCTGAAATCGTGGATACTGTCGCTAACCAAGGTTGTCACAGTGTCAGCCAGCGATGCTGCAAGGAGAGGCCTCTTCCCGCCCAGTGGTTCAGTGGCAAGCATCGAAGAGAATGAGAGAGGACGTCCAGAAGCAGTTGGAGAAAGCTGGGAGAGGAGAGGAAGAACTGCCAGAGCTCGGCTCTGGAGCTCTGCGACAGAGCTCGGCTCTGGAGATGGGTGGGCTGCTGGTTTTGACGAAAGAGCACATGACTGCGAAATGTGAATGCGTGGAAACGGACGCTTCAGGGGAGGGCGACGGCGGCGATCTCATCTGCGCTCCCTGCAGGGTGGCCTTCAGCAGTGAGGAAGTTCTGGAGGCCCACCAGAAGAGGCATCATGCAGAGAAGCCCTACCACTGCCCCAAGGAAGGCTGCGGCTACAGAGGGGCAACAGCCTACCTGGTGCGGAAGCACAACTACCACCAGCACAATAAAAGTCACATCTGCGTCCAGTGCGCCGAAGGGTTCCCCAATGCTGGCGCCTTGGAGGAGCACCGCCGACGCCACCACAGCGGGGAGCAGCGTCCCTTCGTCTGCCCCACCTGCGCCAGAGGCTTCAAGACCTCCGGCGATCTCAAGACGCACAGCAGGAGGGTGCAAAATCATCTGAAACAATACAAGTGCCCCTTCTGCCCATACGGCTCCCCCTTCTGCCCATACGGCTCGCACCGATGGGACCACCTCAAGTTCCACAAGCAGAGACTCCACAATGTCGGCGTCGGTTGGCAGTCAGGGAGGGCGTCGAATGCTGAAGGCCAATTGCCCGTCTTTTCGAGTTGAGCCTGCCCAGCTACATACGTAAGGTACAGGACGTCTACACACCTACACACAATAGAATGTCGCCAGTGTCGATTTGATTCTTTTCGTTTCCGTCTCGAGAATGGCCGCCCAGATTGCTCGCGCCAGTTGCGGCTTCAGTTGCTAATTTTCATTCACTGCTCTTTGTTTTGTTGCTGCCTTTCTGTTGGTTAGGGCGCTGTTCGATACTCGCTGTTGCTGTTGGTGTCTGTAGGAGTCGGTTGCATTCCCGACGTTAGTGATCGATATGGGCAATAATCGTTCTATGACCTATGACCCTATGACCTATGACCCTATGACCCATGGAATCTTTTCGTGCGCTCTCATGGCTGCCAGCACTGTGCATAGACATGGTTTATGGCGACGTTTCGCCCACCCTTCCGGCGGGCTTCTTCAGGCAAGATTACACGTGTAATCTGGCCTGAAGAAGCCCGCCGGAAGGGTGGGCAACACGTCGCCACAAACCATGTCTATGCACAGTGCTGGCAGCCATGAGAGCGCACGAAATGTAACCCAGCGGCACTGCAGTCTCAAAGATAGACCCATGGAATCTATGACCCAAATTTAGTTTTTTGTGCTACATTAATCCCAAAGCGTAAAGTACATACTGGCGGTTACGGTAAGCGGCAAGTTGCACCAAAGTGACACCCGATTTGCTTCGAAAGCATCGAACCCTATCAAGAGCTTGGCGTGCGTGCGTCACGCTTACTTCAGGCTCAATAACTCGTTAATCTGA
This sequence comes from Linhomoeus sp. GSCO2_2, assembly GCA_030248115.1. Classification (NCBI taxonomy): domain Eukaryota; kingdom Metazoa; phylum Nematoda; class Chromadorea; order Monhysterida; family Linhomoeidae; genus Linhomoeus; species Linhomoeus sp. GSCO2_2. The sequence goes on from JASAMZ010009793.1 coordinate 23,968, forward strand.
CGTTGTAGGATGGAGTTTGAGACATTGTCGAGTGGCCAGCGGACTCCTGTAGCCGTCTAAGGGTCGAAACGAAAACAGGTCTTCAAATTGCGCGCTAGTAGCCCAAAGCGGGGTCCATTATAAGTCAAAGGTTGACCGAACCTAGCCAACTCGCATACGAAAATGAAGTTCTCGAGCTACTGAGCAGTGAGTATGAATTCGACAACAAGACTTTCAAAATTGTAAATAGAGAATCCCTAACCAACACGCTTCAGAAAATGGTGATTTGGCGTTGTCGCAGGCTTAATAACTCGCCCGCCTGACATCATACAGGGAAGTTCGAGGTATCATCGGGTAGCCCGTGGACGTCTCTCGCCACCTTAGTGGTCAAACTGAAAAGTAGAAAACGTCTTCAAAATCGTGCGCTACAGTATTCAAAAGTGGTTTATAAGAGTCTGTAGTGCAACAAAATGTTCATGACAGCAGCTTTCGAAAAGTTTGGAGGTTGTGACCCAAAATCCAAAATTCCAATGCTGGGGCACCAGGGTTTTTTTTTCGTCCGAGATCTAGGCGTATGGCGTACGCCTAGCCGAAAATTTTAGGCGTATTTCCCAAAATTTTGTCGTACACGCAAAATTACAGCGAAAAATAAGTCCGGAAACGTAACCAAAATTAACCGAAATATCGATACATTCTGCACTGATTGAAACGAAATCTGCTTAAATGAAGGTTAAATCAACAAAAAATGTTCACGGATCGCTTCAACAGCAAATTCTGAGCCTAAAATGAACCGAAATCGTTCAAAATAGCGCCGCAGGCGAAATTTTTTTCCAAAATAGATTCCTTCTGCTGAAAAAGTCCTCTCTGGTAGACTTCCAGAGCTGAATTTCTAGGCGTAAAAGTTTACGCCTAGTCAAAATTTCTAGGCGTATTCCAGAAATTTTGGGCGTAAATACGCCCAATATTACGCAAAAAAACCCAGTGGGGCACCACGTTTGTCGCTATTGGCTTGCGTATGCACGGCGAGTTGTGTAAAAGAATGGGGACAAATATTTGCCGCTTTTAATTTGTTACAACCGCTTTTAATTTTGAAGGTAGCACTTTTCATTTCAGCGCTCAAAATAAACCTTGCGCTTTTAATTTTGAAGAATGCTCTTTTAATTTTGAAGAATGCGCTTTTAACTTTGTCTCAGCGGAAAATTTAGAAGGCGCTTTTATAATGAAGAAAGCGCTTTTGAAATTGAACAAAGCGCTTTCAAAATTGAATAAAGCGCTTTTAACCTCTGAGAGGCTGACGCAGCTGTCTACTTGCAAACACAGAGATCAGATTTAAGGTGAGAGTTAGATTTTGGCTTACGCAAAGGCTCAAGCTTAGGCTAAGGCTTAGGCTTAGGCTCAGGCCTACGATGTCCGCCTGCTCAGGCCTACGATCTCCGCCTGCTCAGGCCTACGATCTCCGATCTCCGCCGGGTGGGGGGGGGGGGGGGGTGGGTCGTTGCGCTTGCACATGTTGCGCTGCGCTTACTGCATACGTTACGTTGTTTGAGTGCTGCTGTGGTAGACACCTGCTCGCGTTTTGTCAGTGGTGAGTGAGGCGCGTACCCGCCTGCGGGTTGCGCCTATGTGAGAACCGACCGTCGTGCGTGTGAGCAGAGCACGCTAAAGTTGTTCGTTTAGCTTAGAGGCTGAGAAGTCATCTGAGACAAGCCCGAACAAATTCACCTGTCCTTACCCCCACTAGGGGGCGGGGGGGGGGGAACTTTCCTAGAATGCTTATGCTTAGACTCATGCTTGTTCTGATGATTAGGGTCATGCTTAGGCTTAGGCTCAGGACACTCAGATCGAGCCTGACTTCAAGCATAAACTTAAGCATAAGCCTGAACCTAAGCCTAGGCATGATCCTAACCATAAGCCCGAACCTAAGCCTAAGCATGGTCCTTACTGTAAGCTTGAACCTCAGCGCATGATTCCTAATCATAAGCCTGAGCCTAAGCCTAAGCGTGAGCCAAATGTGTTTGTGATTAGAAGATCTCCCTAAGTGCTGTGTGGCTCGCCTAACTTGAAAATCCCCCTAAACTGTAGTTAAATCAAAGACGCTAATCCAGGATATAGACAATTTGATTTCAGAGTAATCTTAATAATAAACCCTCGACATTGACCTAAACATGGTCTAAACCTCATCAGTTTAGCTTAATTCTCTGATATTGTAACTCTTACAGCAGTTTGAGTGCTGTTGAAGCAAGTCGAGTGTCATTGTGGTGCAACTTGTCGTTTGCTGTAACCGCCGGTACGTAGTTTATGCTTTGGGATTACTGTAGCGCGAAAAATTGAATTTGGGTCATAGATTCCATGGGTCATGGGGTCATAGGTCATGGAACGACTATTGCCTCGATATGTCGACTAACTCGTGCTTGCTTATCGTGATTGGTTCTTGATTACGACGATTCAGTACGCGCACCTGTGAAACAGATTAGGATTGATTGGAATTGGCTTCTCATTCGTTGAGAATGAGGGCGCACTGAAGAATGAAACAACCATCCTTTCGCTGGCACTAACCGGTAGCTGTCAGCATCGGCGTATTGTAATGGAACCAACAGTGATGGTGGACGTTTCAAATGCCAACATTGGAAGTGAAAGGCCGACCTGAGCTCTTCATCAACGCTGGCATTTGCACCTTCTCACAGAACGGCAGCTCGTGGTAGTTCAAATTCTCCGGATTAGTGCGCTTTGCATACGTACAGATTGAACAAGTGATGTTTGATAACGTTGATCTTATGTACTTGTCCCAATATTAAGTCCGAAGTTACGTAGGTTTATCGTTTGCCAGAAGAAGGAAGTTTCGGGCGCTGAGCGAAGTGGAGAATGGCTTCTTCGCGTCTTCTGCTGCTGTTGTCGCTGACGACGACGACGCTGTCCTTGGCTGCAGCTCTCCGCTGCTACACCACCCTCTTCAAGACGGCCTATTACGCCGAGTGAGAAGGCGACTTGCCTCGAAAGTGCAACAGACGTGAAACAACAGCGTTCCATTCAGCAGACTCAACATCCGAGAAAATCGTAGCCTACTGCAAAGGAGAGGCGAGGCCGACTACGCCTATTGCCTGACGGGGCTTACACTACACGAGGACAACGGCCAAATCCTCGTTCAGAGTTCGACCATCTTCGTCGGTGGAACACTACCAGAGCACGTGGACCGCGACACTTCCTGGAGGGAGCGTGTGTGCGCAGACAGTGCCAGGGTCTGCTTCAATGACCATCTAGGTCGAAAGCCGACGGCATTCACGTGTTGCTGCACGACCAAAGACTTCTGCAACGATCTCGACGACGAATCGGTCTTCGCAGCCGACTTTGCCGTGACAGAGTGGCAAAAGGAAGGGAAGGACGGCTGCTGGTCCTCCTCCTTCCTACCAGTGCTGAGAAAGAGGTTATCGGCAGACGGTCGCCTTCCACCCTACTGCCTCAACATCTACAGGTAAAAGGCCATCATATTCTATGTCGAGTCACTTCGAGAATAGCCACTAGGTACCATGTTGTTCACACGATGTACTGCAGCAAAGGAGACCACTCGAGCAAGGTCTACGCGTGGTGGCGAGCCGACTCCCCGCAGAGAGACCAGCAGCTGTGCGAGAGGGAAGCAGAGAAGAAGAAGATGTGGCTGGAGGATGGAGCGCCCTTCTGCTTCGCCCTCAACGACACCACCTTCGGCTGCTGCTGCAGAACACCCTTCTGCAACAACTTCCGAGACGACAAAAGAGTGGATCCGAGAGAGCTGGCCATGAAGTGGACGACGACGACTTCGACATCCACAACGACCACCACGACGACCACAACCACCACCACTACTACCTCCACAACGACCACCAAGGCGACTACAACGGCTACTACGACGACCACAACGCCCACCACGACTGCCGCAACGACCACTACGACTGCCACAACGACCACCACGACTGCCACAATGACAACCACGGCTGCAACTACAACGGCCGCCACATCAACAACAACGCCACCGTCACCATCGATAGTGACAGTCACTCGGACGACTCTGCTTCCCACAGCAACCACTTCAGTGCCTTCCTCAGGGTAAAATCTGAATGAGTGCACCCCTTTTACTGACTGCGTGCACCCCTTTTACTGACTGAGTGCACCCAACATAAATCTGGCTGGCGTCCAGAATTACTGACTGCGTGCACCCCACGAAATTACTGACTGGGTGCACCCAACTCGTCGCTCTATTATAAACTTCAAGCAGGATTCTCGTTTGATTTCAGGCTATGCTTAGGCTCGCCCTGCGCCCACCGTGCACAAGAGTCAGTCGGCGTCGCAGTCTGGCGGGTCGAAGCTTAGGCTTAACGCGACCGGTGACCGACTTCAGGGCGCGCGGAGCGCGCCCTGAAGTTGGTGGTCGCGCTAAGCCTCAGTTTTCGACCCGCCAGGCGCGACGTCGACCGAGTTTTAGTGCAAACCGCAAGTGGAGTGAACACTCCTCCATCTACTTCACCTCCTGCTCAGGCCTGCTGTGCCCCTTCTGTGGACTCGCTCCGTAGCAGTGGTGGATGATAGCCAGCTCTCGGGGTGCACTCAGTCAGTAATTTTGTGAGGGTGCACGCAGTCAGTAATTCTAGACGCCGGCCAGAGCACTCAGTCAGTAAAATGGGTGCACGCAGTCAGTAAAAGGGGTGCACTCATTAAGTGTCGTCCCTTCCTCAGCCACGGCATCCTCCTTCACTTCGAAACCAAAGACGACGGAGAAGCCGCTGCGATGGAACGCAAGTCGTTCCTCCAAAGTGCCTCAAGCAACCGTCACCAGTGAAGCGCCGCGCGGAATGGCGACATGGCTGCTGGTGATGCTGATTGGATTGGGACTTCTGCTGCTGATCCTCCTCTGCATCCTGTTCATCATCTGCTGCTGCTACCGCCGCCGTCGCGCAGCGAAGAAGCGAAGGCGAAGACAAAAGTCGCCACATTCGGTCGGCCGAAAAGAAGCTAATACGGAAAGCGACCAAACAGAGAAATGGTCGATCAAAAAGCAATCTCCTCTGAGGGAGCGTAGGGCGTTGACCGAAAACAGAACTGAAGAAACCGTCCCACCGCCGAGAAGAGAAAAGGTCGGCGTGAGGTTTCTACCCATCGAAGCAACGCAGAAAGTCGGTGAAACAACAGTTGAACCAGAGAAGACGCGGGATAGGACGCCGACGGCGGAGTTCCATTCGACTGTCGACTCTGCGGCACAGGTAGCCGATCTACATTCATTGCGTATAGACGGGCAATCCATGAACCACTGAATTTCAGCCCAACCACTACACGGCCCAGGCGGCGACCGTCTCCCAAGTGGACGTGGGAATGGTGGCAGAGATCACATCGACGACGACGACAGAAGGCTTCCCAGAGAACGATGTGACACTCTCTGACTGATTGATTGGATAGCTGCCTTGCCTCTGTGTGTAAATTGCTGCGCTTGGTACTTCTTATTCCACTCTTCGTTCGACTCGACGACCTTCGCGCTTGACAGAGCTACAACATTATGCACCCGAAAGCAACTGCGCAGATGCACCAACAGATGACAGAGGCACGACATCTACAGCAGAGTTTGAAAGTAAACGGCTAAACGACGCAACAAATCCAACCACAACACTCCTTCGTGATCTGAGATCAGCCTAGAGCGACATCGTTCCGCTGAGAATCAGTTCCGACTTGAGCAAGCAACACAATGGCCTCAACTAGCAACGACTCAGCAACACACCTCTTCAACGCGAGTAACACGACAAACAACGCATCTGACAACTTCGACAACCTGGCATCAATTATTGCACTCAGTTGTGACTATCCATGTACCTACTCGGCCTGATTCACACTCTTGGCCCCAAACAGACTGTGAATGAAGCCGAGGGGCGCCGCCAGCCATCTGGCGGGGGTGCCGTGTGGGGCGATCTCATCCAGCTGAACTGTGCGCAGAGTCGAAACAGATGACAACACAACAGTTCAACATAATGCACACGGTACATATGTAGACATTTTGTACGTAACCCACCTGCCGACTGGAGCGATGCTCCTCCCCGTAGCGACAGAAGGTGGCGAAATGTTCGCAGTTATTCCAACCGAAGTTGTATCCCTCTCTGAAGTTTGTGCCCACTTGACTTCTGGCCCTCTCCACGATCTCCTCCTCTGGAAGGGGAGTGCAGTGGTCGTCCTTGCAGTTGTTGACTCTGCAAACGAGCCCTTCCGTCAGACGGCGCTCCTCCACCTGAAGGAAGGAAGGAAGGAAGCGTGCGCCAATGGCATGTGAAAACAGATACTCCATCCACGCAGAGAGAGACAGCACCTTCCGGTAGAACTCGACGATGACAACGTCGCCAGCGCTGGGACCCGTCTCCACAACGACCATCGAGTGCTGAACAGAAACACCGATCACAGAATATTTACATAGAGTGCCCACAGTGATATGCGAAATTTACAGTGATTGCGCAGAGCAGTTAACAGAATATTTACAGTGAGTGTGCACAGTAATTTACAGAACATTTACAGTGAGTGCGCACAGTACAGTAATTTACAGAATGTTTACAGTGAGTGCGCACAGTAATTTACAGAATATTTACAGTGAGTGCGCACAGTAATTTACACAATATTTACAGTGAGTGCGCACAGTAATTTACAGAATATTTACTTTGAGTGCGCACTGTAAGGACAAGAGATATCAGTGACTAGCAGCCACCTTGATGGGGATCCATCCTAGCCAACTGCCAGTGCCACACTCCAGGATGGTTCCCTTCTTCACCAGACCCTTGCTGATCAGCTCTTCGATGGGCATCCACTCAGAAGACATGACTGTGGAGGGTGCAACAATACACGGCGATCCGTCGATTGACAGTTTCGGATTCGTAGCAATCCAATCAATGGACGAAAGGATGTATTGTAGTCGTTTGTGAAGACGCTGGAAGTGGTTACCGTAAAGTGCCGAATAGAGGTAGCTACCACTATTGTTTCAACCTACCTCTACACCCTACCACTATTTGGAGACTACCACTATTTGGAGACCTACCACAATTGTTTCAATCGTCTCAGTTGTAATTATGAGAACAACCAAAGTGCCTTGGAATAGCCAAATTTATGGCAGTCTTCTTTAATATTGACCTATACCTGACTTGAGATTGCTCAACAGTCAGCAGTTGACGATTTCCACTCACTTGTGGTGTTGCTATATGCATAAATGTAGGGTATCGCTCCAGATACGAAAGTTATGTACCACTATTTGGAGACCTACCACTATTGTTTTAATGTGCTCCTACACCCTGCCACTATTTGGAGACTACCACTATTTGGAGATCTTCCTCTATTCGGCACTTTACGGTAGTCAAACAGACATCTCGGCACGCACACGCCAATAGGTATAAATGCACGGTATTTGGCGTCAGTTTTCCACATTATTGTAACACCCTTCACAACAAAGGTACCGATATATTCTCGATCGATCAACAGAGGCACTGGATTCGTTCAGGCAGGTTTACCGTAATCAGTTGAACAGCTGCCAACAACGTAATATCACGATAACTCAAGATAATCGTGGCACGAATACGCAATCGCTGAATTGATCACCAGCGCAATCCTCATCTGCAGAGCAACTGAGAAATACTCATCGTGGAAATGCCACCTAGGAACCGGCGATGAGTTTCAGACCAAAATCCCAAGCCTATCGCACTCATCTCAACCCGCGCGCATGGATTGAAACTTACCGTGTATACTCTACTACGCAAAGAGCCTGAGCATACCTATGTACCGCAGGCGAATCAACTGGCAAGACAGAAGAGTACGATCACCAACAAATCAATCGGCCGCTACATTCGCTCGCAAAAGGTAATCGAAACGGGACAAATCGATATTGACACTGGCGATCGCTCCGATTATGGGAGAAATGACAAGGAAGGGCCAGCAGCAGAGGCGGGCGAAGAGCTCAACGAACACGCAAGGTAGATGATGAAACGAGAAGTAAGCCAAAGCACGCAAAGAACTAAGAAGTCGAATCTCTCTCGCCCTGTTGGCGAGCGGCAAGAGGCACTTTGAGTTGATCCACACTTGACAAGGATGAAGCGAAAGAGAAGTCATCGGGCGCAACCCATTCCCACTCGCTACACTGGCAACACTCGTCATCTACTCCTATCCATTAGGCACTGTTGTTGTTGGGACGCAGCTGCATGGCCATACAAAAGTCGTCGGGGAAGCGCTGGGCGATCGCTCGGTCCAATCCACTCTGATGGAGACTAGACAAGTGGCTGGCGATGAAGGAGTGAGTAGCCGCCTTCAGTTGGGGCAACTGGTGGAGCTGCAGCAGCTCCAGACAGCCCACAAGACAGTCGACGTTGAGGCGCTTGGCCAGCTCCAACTCGCAGCGGTCCACCAACTTCGCCAGTTGGTAACTGAGACAGAAGAGAAGGTGTGACGGTATGTCAAAAGGTGCCACAACAAAACGATCCTCCAACTTGCCTGTGGGCCAGTTGGAAGAGTCCGATCAGTTCCATGGGATCGTTGAGGAACTCCTCAGGGATGGTCGGCGTGTAGAGGTATTGGGCGAAGGCCTTGACGGCCAGCTCTGTACTGTTTCTGATTGCCAGCCTTCCCGAGCGGCTCTCCTCCATGTTCGACTCCAGCATGGTCTTCAGCACTGGAGACATACGCTTGAGCACCAATTGGTCCACCTGCAGACAGAGACTGCCAGCGGTGTGGTGACAAGACAACGACATGAAGACATGGCATGTCACGCACCTTATGCTGCTGCCCTAGAGGAGAGACGATGACAAAATCTCCCTCGTCTTCCTCCGAGCTTCTCACGCAGACGAATCGACTGGAAAGCTGCCACTCGTGACAGTGGTCCTTCTCCTCTTTAAAGCTGATTGTGCACTTCAAGTGGATGCTGCCGTCCCTCTGCAGGTAGGCATCGGAGTTGACGTTTGCTTCGCCATGCTCGTGACCGCTTTCCAGCAAAGCCGACCGCGACACCCAATCAGTGTAACCTCTACCTCGTCGATCTACAATTTGCGTGGTGGACCTTCCGAGGGTGCAGGCAAACTCGTCTCGGCCGGATTTCCGAACGTGAAAGGAGTACTTGATCCGCAGCCCGCTATTCAACACAAGGTCTCCGCCAACGTGCTCCTTCAGTCTAAGAAAGATCCCGGCCTGCTCGTCCCCCTCGATTGGGCGATCGCCCTTCGGGTAGAAAAGCAGCTGCCAGCCGCTTCCGTTTGAGAAGGAGAAGACGTCGCTCGAGAGAAACTGTCCGTTTGAGTGACTGGCGTCCACCTGCCTGTAGTTGTTGATGATCCAGTGGACGTCGGCCGTGTTCTGGACCAGGAAGCACTTGGAATTAGTGTTGGTGACATTCTGAAAGCGGCAGACTCAAAGACAGCGGATGCTTTACCCAACTACCAATGAATCCATTTCAGTGAGACTTCAGGCAGACTTACAGCGGATTCAGCCATTGTTCGCCAAGAAAAGGCCTCGTTCGCGCCTTCGAAGGGTCGTGGCACAACAGAGGAAAGGGCGACTCTCTTGACAAAGCAATAATTCTCTGAAGGAAGGGAGCTTCGATCTACGTCAGCTTGCCAATGGAGCGGCGATTGTTCGCAGTCCTGAAAAGCAACAAACACTAGAATGCCATATCCAACGCGCTGTCCGTTTGCTTTGCTTGTGCTAGTAGCTACGTATTATCATGTACACTTCCCAACAAACGGCGCGACCGATGGAAGCGATGGCAACGACTTCGACTACCCGATCGGTGCAGCAGATGTAAGCATGGCACCATTAGGATGCCATGCGTAGGTGCATACTTCACATTCCATAGGCTCAGTATAAGTAGTCTGCCGTTTGTTAGCCTGGTAGCTTATTCTTAGCTGTGGTTAGAATAAACACCCATTCGGACCATTGCTTGGATCAGCGCCTATCCGTGAGTCTCTAAGTGTGTCTTGACCACGCACGGGTTGAGCAACCTTGCACTTGATAGAGCTTACTGGGGTACGATACGTGCGAGGGGTTAGTGCATGGCACATTAGTCTATGGCCTGAGCCCGTGCTAATCCTAGTGGTGCTAGTTGTAGAGTCTATCGCGTACCAAACGCGTCCCGGGCTTGGCCGTCAACGGGCCTGACTACAACTGGTGCGTTGTCCGGGAACGCTAGTACCGTTCGGGAACGGTTCCTGGGAAACGTAGTAGTTGGAAGGTCTGTTGGCGTTTGAGCTAAAGGGTGGAAGTATCGGCGATAGGCGGCTAGTGAGAATCGCTTTCCTGTGGGTGTGAGTGTTGATCACAATGGATGGTCAGCAGTCAGGAAAGAAGCCGGTGTCCCTCGCTAAGAGACGGACGACGGATGAGATTCTGGTCGATGAGAATGTCGACTACGGTTGGGTGGATCCTTCGGTTCTGGCGGTGAGACAGCAGGTTCCGGAAGAGAAGGAGGTTTCTCAGAAGCTGAATCTGGATGAGAGCGGGCAGGCGCATAGGTTGGAAGACGGCGATCTCGAGAACAGTGACAGGGACAGTGTTTCTTCTGAGCGGGTGGCGGATAGGTCGATTCCTCAGGAACCGGCTCCTCAGATCGTGTCCATGTTCGTGGAAATGCAGCGTCAACAGCAGGAAGCTCAAGCGGCGGCACAGCGCCAACAACAAGAGGTTCAGGCGGCGATGCAACGTCAGCAACAGGAGATGCAGTTGACGATGCAGAGGCAGCAGCAGGAGATGTTGCAGCTGGTGCTCGATGGGCAGCGGGAGAAAGAGCGTGAGGAGCGGACGGCTAGGGATCTGGCACAGCGGGAGCTTCTTCAGCAGATGATGGCTGATAGGGATAGAGATAGGGAGGAGTCACGCCGTCAGATGGAGGCGATTTTCAATCACTCGCGGGCGCCGCCTGATTCGGCGGGTCCTTTCTCTTCCACAGCGATCGCCACCGATGGCTTGAACGGGTTGGGTACGGTACTGAACACGCTGGGCATATACCAGGCCGGGTTTGGCTAAGTTCGCGGGTCTAGACAGGGACAATTTCGCTGATTGGTTCGTCGAATTCGGAATTGCCGTCGAGAATTATCCGCAGGCAGTCAAACGGAAGTACCTGTTAGAGTTGTTGACGGGGGACGCCTTGAAGTTCTTCATGTCCATGTCGGAGGAGGTGAAGGTCGATTATCAGCAGGTTGTCGATCGATTGACTACTAACTTCGCCGATAGGAGAACGAGGACGGTCAAGATGGCGTCGCTCTGGGGCAAGCGTCAACAGAACTACCAGTCGGTGTACCAGTGGCGTTCGATCATGGAGCGGGAGTTCCGGACCGCTGAAAGTGCCATAGTGGTGCCAGAGACAGAAGCTCTTGTGTGTCCTTGTGGTCAGATCTGCCATCGGGAGAATGCCAAGAATAAGGCTCGATATGAATCTTGTCAGGCGTTCGTCGTTCATCAGTCGCTTCTTCCAGCAAATCAGGCCTTCCTCGAAGATAATGAGTGGACGGTCGATGGTGTCTTTGCCGCTGCTGCTAAGAAGGAGAGCGAGCGGGAGATGGAACAGCAGGCTGCTAAGTCGAGTTCTGAGAGGGCGCCGCGAGGCCAGCAAAAGACTTCGGGACAGCCGCAGCAGAATGCGCCAGCAGGGCCAGTGTTTCAACCGCCGCCTCCTGAAGAAGCGCGTCATGACAGGATCGGGAATCGTCCTTTGTATCGTGGTTCCGAGTCCGCTCGCGAGTGTTTCCGCTGTCGTCAGAACGGACACGTTGCGGCTGAGTGTCAGAATCGGGTGTGCACTTTCTGCCGTGATAAGGGCTACACGCCGTTTCTTGGTCACACAGACGACCGTTGTTTCAAGCAGGATGCGATCAGGGCGCAAAGGCCGCCAAATCAGCAGTCTCATCCGCCGGCTGCTGCGCAGAATTTGCAGTCGTCACGCTTGGTGAATGAACCGTCTCAGACATTCGTCTCTCATCCGCAGGTTCCATCTGAGCAGGCTTCGTCTTCGCAGAGGGTCGATTCTCAGCTGCCGCCAGTGACACAGGCCGGTTTTCCTCAGGAATGGGCTGGGCATGCGTTCGCTATGTCGGCTGGGGATTTGTCGTCTTATGAGTTGTGCCAGCTCTCGAAGCAGGAGGAGCAGAAGTCGAAATTGATTCCTGCGACGGATTTCCTCTTTGACGATTTGCCGCAAGTCGCGCCCGATTTGAAGCGCCGATTCAAGAATGGGCAAATGAAGAGTCAGGTTGCCGTTCTGGATTCAGGTGCAACCACGACTACTGTCAGCCCTCGAGTCGTTGAAACTTTGCTTCAGAATGGCAGCGCCGATTTGATCGCGCAGGATCAGAACTTCCCATTGACTGGTATCGATGGCTCCACTTTCTCGAGCACGGGTTCAGTGAAGTTGAAGGGCGTTTATTGCTCGCGTGAAAACGAAGCGATTCCGTTCGAAGTGACGGCGCCAGTTAGCTTCAATCTTCCTGTCGATATCTTGATAGGCAACGACCTGATGGAGAAAGTCGGCATTGGACTCTCGAATGGCCAAGGGAAGGTGTTTCCGTTGGCTGCGGTGCCTTCATCCTTTGACGCGAATGAGTCGGCTATCATCGATCAGCCAGTCAGGGCTCGGGGTTCCAGGAACTGGAGGAGACAGAGGGAGCGCTCGTCCGATAGAGGCTACTGTAGGGATCGTCCTCGCCGTTTTCCTGCCTGGCAGCGCAGACCGAGTTGGAGCTGGAATCAGACCTTGGGTCAGAACCCATCGAGTTGGAACTGGAGAACGCAGCCGCTGATGTCGGATCAGAACGTGGACAGGTTGCGGAACAAGTTTTGGGGGCGTTGTCAGATGCCACACTCATGTTCTCACTGGTCCCAGTTCAGAACAGATACTCGCGCGTTTCCGGAGTCCGATTACGGTTCTTACAGAGTGTTCTGATTCGCTCGTGTCGCCTGTAGGGGTAGTGTGTGCTTGTGGATAGCGCCTATGTCCTGGGTACATGCGCTTCGTCATCTGTCCTGGGAACAGATTGGACGTGTTTCTCCCTTGTCCTGGGTACAAGGTCGAGTGTTTGAGTGGCTGGAAGCCTTACTTGAGCTTGCGAGTACTTGGGTGCTTAGCTTGGCTGTCCTGAGAACAGTCGCTTTCTTCTTGAAAGAGGGGAGAGAGTGAGGTGACAAGCACTTTGAGCTGATAGGCTTGAGAGCTGAGAATGCGATGTCGCGCGATGCACGCTTAGCAGTATCGAGGTGATGGGCGGAGTTCGATTCGCTTGTCCTTTGATCACTGAGTGTGTTGCTGTCGCGTTTGGGTCTAATACTTCTCGTGTGGGGTTTAAGGTTTCGTCAGCTGGTCGGTCAAGCGGTTCGTTCAAGGTCGATCAAGTCTTCTGGTCGTTCAAGCTCGTCCAGTCCGATCAAGTTCGATCAAGACGTCTGGTCGCTCAAGTTCGCCCAGTTCTACGCGTTCGAGGAAATCAGTGATCGTAATCAGTGATATATGATCGTAGGTCCTAAGCATTGGCGTCGCGGCTCATTTGTTTGAATGGGGCGTGTAAGCATGGCACCATTAGGATGCCATGCGTAGGTGCATACTTCACATTCCATAGGCTCAGTATAAGTAGTCTGCCGTTTGTTAGCCTGGTAGCTTATTCTTAGCTGTGGTTAGAATAAACACCCATTCGGACCATTGCTTGGATCAGCGCCTATCCGTGAGTCTCTAAGTGTGTCTTGACCACGCACGGGTTGAGCAACCTTGCACTTGATAGAGCTTACTGGGGTACGATACGTGCGAGGGGTTAGTGCATGGCACATTAGTCTATGGCCTGAGCCCGTGCTAATCCTAGTGGTGCTAGTTGTAGAGTCTATCGCGTACCAAACGCGTCCCGGGCTTGGCCGTCAACGGGCCTGACTACACAGACGACGACGACGATGAACGTCAACACTGAGGAACTCTCGTCGCCAGCGCCGCATTGTTGACGCCGCAAGCGACGGCGTCAACGGAGGCGGAAGAGAAGAAGGATGTCGAGGCTGCCGACGCTTTGGACAGACTGCGGAAGGAGCCGAAGATGAAGAAGAGTCTCTTCGCCGACGGGTCCTGTCAGGCGAATATGGCAGCAGAGGCGGCGGACATAGTAGAAGGCGGCAAGAGACGACGATGGTGACGCTGGGGAGTGGACGGACGACACCATCGAAAGTGGGAGCGACACCGCCGCAGCTGAAGTTGGCCTCACGGGCCAGCAACACGTCTGGTCAAGCAGTGGGTAGACCGCCTGTTGCTTGCAGTCGGCAAGTTTCAGGGATCGTCCGAGAGTCAACGCCAGAGATCACCAGACGAAGACGAAGAAGAGACGTTTTGACGCAACATTGCGTGCAATTGCCCCTCTACGCCGATCATTCCCATGATCCTCAGAACTTCCTTCAGACGGCGACAATCGCACTGCAAGCATTCCACCGGATAGCGTGAAAGGCCAGTGGCTCATTCAATTGCTGTCGCCACATTTTCGCCACTCAACCTCAACAAGCGAACCAACAATGCTTTCCAATCACAACCTAATCAGTCCAGTCTCGAAGGTACGCGTATTCGATCACCAAAAGCAAGAACCGAATAATAACGCATAACACGCACGAGTGATGAAATAACGCGTCACTATTCAACGAGAGCAAAGTGGTTACGCGTTCGGGCGGCAAACTGAATTCGGCACTTGAACAAAAGAGCGGAAGCCAACAGGTACTGTAACGGAAGAACGATCAGCGCATCGACCAAAGGGAAAGGGAGCAATAACCTAACTCGAACTGAAACCAGGCAAGTCGTCCGGGGGACGCAGCAGTATACTCCACAAATTTCAACTCCTACGGATAGTGACTCCTATGCTGTTTTGGCCTGCTGACGTATCGGAGCATCGGAGTGCAAAACGAATGCCGAATTCGGAATTAGCGCTCCCGAAAACCCCGGAATCGGCATACAACACCCCTAACTTCCTATGGCCTCCAGGAACCGAAATTCGGCACTTTGGTACGGTATCATGCCAATTCGTAATAGGTATGTTCAAACATCATCTAAACACTGAACGGATGCCAAATTCGTAATCAGCGCCCTCGAAAACCCCGAAATCGAGTATAATATCGCGAAAGTCGACCCGACACCCAATATTCGAATGGACGCGGCAGGGGTACTGTAGCTCTGGAAATTTGCAAAAAAACACTTTTCTGGACCAGATTTCAACGTAGAATCGCTTGAAATCACTTTTTAACCGATTCGGCAACGCATTCGAGCGCTACAGACACTAAAACGCGAAAAGCGCAATTTTTGACCCCGGAGTCGAAAAAGTCGTAGTGTAAGAAAGTATTTTGTGTTTCGACCTATTTTCTCCGTTCATAGCTCATTCGATAGAGGACATCTGGGAAGGAGCACCAAAAGCGGTCTCGCGGCTCTAGCTGCTACCTATCGCGCACAGCAAACCGTCAAAGTTGACCCGGGGCCGAAAATCGCGATATTCTCAAATTTGGCGCCAAAATGGGTCCCGCAGCGATCCAATTCATTTTTTGCACCCTCGGCCCTATCGAGTACTACAACATATCAAAAGATAGTGTATACCATTATATGCAACTTTTTCGAGTTCTACCTTGCCCAACCCAATTTTCAGTACTTTGAAAATTTAAATTTTTGAATTTCCCGCCAACGGGGTCCCGCAGCGTGACCCCGTTTGGTATGCACCCTACCCACTTACTAGGCCTACCCGACGCAACGCCATCCGGTCCAAATTTCTGCGTTTCGCGCACAATCGCTATATACTCCACACTTTTTTGTGGAGTATAATAAAAGAAAGAAGCGGCCAATCAATCAACGAGCGGATTGAATATGAGTACTATGCTACGCACAAAACAGAGACGCATTCTCGAAGAGAGGACAACAACAACAAGCATCAACAGGGAGGGAGTCGACCGAATCGACATCAGCCAATATGTAGCTTTGCTGCACACTATGCGACAACTATATATGTACCTAGGCGAGCCGTTTCAATTCGCAAGACACTTCATTCGCGTTCACACTTATAGCTTTCCCGCCTATGTACCTACTCCTACAGCAACAGATGGCTGTGACGCCTCTGCTTGTGGCGCTGAACGTCGCCCAACAAGCAGGTGCGAAAGTCGCAGAAAGAGCACTTGTAGGGCTTCAGCTCCTCGTGCGCCGCATTCTTGTGCTTCTTCACGTCGTCGGGAGTCTTGAAGTCTTTGGAGCAGATTGGGCAAACGAAGGGACGCTGATTCCCGTTGTGGTGGCGCAGGCGGTGCTCCTTCAACTGAGAGGCGAAGGCGAACTCCTTGGTACAGCGGGCGCAGACGTGGCCCTTCTCCTTGTGCCGGCTGTAGGTGTGCGTCCACAAGTCCCTGGCCGTGACACCACTGTAGCCACAGCCCTCCACGCGACAGTGGTGGGGCCTCTCGGCGTGGTGACGCTTCTGGTGGGCCTGCAGAAGCTCCTCGCTGCCGAAAGCCAACTGGCAAGGCGCGCAGAGTAGGCCGTCGTCGTCTTCTCTCTTCACTGAAGAGATTGTCTAGCCCTGGTAAAATACAAAGTCACCCAAGAGGGCCACGAAGCAAACCTGCCAATGCAGCGGCTGGTGCGGCGGAGGCGCCGTTGTTGGCGCTTCTCGCGGCGCTCTGTCGTCTCTTTCGGCGCTTCGGAGGCACTTCTTCCCCACTACCCGATTTGTTACAGAACAGGCTGACCCGGCCGTGTTCTTTGGTGTTCTCCGCACACCGGGAGAGAACACGACCCTATGAAATGACTAAATGGAAATGGCCGACTTTTTGCTGCAATCAAATTTTTTTAGGAGGTGTTTAAACGGATTTGCAAGTATCGCTGGCATGTTTAGGACATCCAGAAGCAGGAATCAGGCTCTTGGAATGGATACTTCATGCAGGGGAGGCTGTAGAAGTGGCTGGATTTGACATAACATGTTACGAAACGTGATCAGTGGATTTCTCGTGTATGTTATGACGAATCACAGTAGTAGACAAATGTAGTGGTGCTGTACAGTAGGTAAGCTCATGGCGACGACACTGCTTGTACTTGGCTCACATACCTCACTGTCAATGTCGTATAGTTGTTGTGCCTGACGTTTTAGTGATCTTGATGTTACTCAGTTACGTCATTATTGCATCCGGTACACATCGGTACTCCTATAGTACAACCGAATGACGTAACATGTTACGACAACTTTTCTCGCTACACAATGCAACGAACTCAGTGCAGCATGTCACACACTTCAACTTTCGAACTCTTCCTTTCTGTCACTTTCCCATGCCTCAGGTCACTCTTCCTTTGTGTCCGTTTCCCTCTCTCGCACCTGAGGTCTTGGTTGCTTGGCAGGTTAACCCAGTTCACCACTGCTGGCCAGTAGAGAAATAGAGAGGTTGTGAGCACCTGATACTTGACGACGACCTTCCAGAACACGTCGACCCCTCGACCCCCCACACGTCATGCCTGTCTCCCTCGATTCCGAACCCCACACATCCCGTAGAAGGATGGAGGAAGGTGTACTCCAACAGCCAAAACTTCTTGTCTGTGTCCGAGAGGTGTGAAATGGACAAATGGCTGTCCAGCCCCAACTTCGACAAGCAGAAGCCCCGACCCCGCTTCTTCCGCGGCTGGTTTGCCTACTACACCCATGAACTCGACGTCCCCCTCAGCTTGTGAGACAGTAGAGGTGTTTTGTACAATGAGGGTTGGTAACAATGCATGTTACACCTAGGGTGGAGTCCCTCGCCGTGTCGAGCAGTCGCACGCAAGATGCCGAGGACCACGACTGCAACGAGATGTGGAAGAAGAGAGTGGCCGAGCAGAAGGAGAGGCCAGATGAAGAGATCCTGACACCCCAAGAGGTTGCCGAGTGGGAAAGTGTGTCACAAAGCATCCTTTCAAGTTCACTATGCATTTGGGTAACATGTTACACATCATATCTGCAGAGGAGGGAGTCCAGTTCCAGAGAGAGGTGATCGCCGCCCTACTGCAGAAGCAGTGCGACAGTCGGCTGCGTGCTACCGTCTTGCCCGCCTACCTGCTGGTGGCCTTACTAGGTCTGCCTGCTGCGAGGAGACTTGTCGTATGTTATGGTACATAACCAGTTACTGTCCATTCAGAAGAAGGGCACCGTGCGGTCATGAAGGATCGCAAAGAGCAACTGGAGATGCTCGAAAAAGACAACAAGTACGAGCTCGCCTGGGCCTGCAACAAACACCGAGCTGACGAAAAGGCCAACAAGTCTCTTTTAAAAAGCGGAGTGGTTTTGAGCTTTGACTTTTTACTGAGATTGTAGCAAGGCCCTTTCCGGTTTCGTGCAGCGCCTTTGACTCTCCTCGCGACTACACTTTTTGGAGTGGTCTTGCTACGCAACATTGGTATCGCTCGGGTTTAATTCTTTACACCAAGAAAATCATCTTTTCAGACTAAATTTAAAAAAAAACACTGGAATCTAACGCAAAACTACAGGTTAATTGTGAGCATGATTTGATGCTGGCTTGCAGTGAGCTCTTCAGCAATGTCAAGATCGCTCCTCTGCAACGCACGAGTGCCAAGATATATCAAACCAAAGTGTGCAGTTTTCATCACGTTTTGGTAGCCCTCTCATTGACCTTTTGAAACTTTTTGTTGTCGGATTCTTGCTCAGGAGGTCGAGCGCTTCATTTTGATATGCGATTCGACTAGGTTCGATGAAGTGTTGACTTTTCGACTTCGGGATACTGTAGCGCGCAATTTTTAAAACTTGTTATTATTTCGACGTCGCAGTTCGCGAGAGTAGTCCGAGGGCTACCCGTCGATGTGTCGAACTCAACCCAGCGACGTCAGACAAGTGAGTTATTGAGCCCGAAGCAAGCGTGTCGATTCCAGTTTTCAATGCGTTTTGGTTACTGTAGCTCTCTGTTTAAACTTTTGAAACTTTTTGTTGTCGGATTCATGCTCAGGAGCTCGAGCGCTTCACTTTGATATGTGATCTGACTAGCTTCGGTCAACTTTTGTCTTAAAACGGGCCCCACTTTGGGATACTGTAGGGCGCGAGTTTGAAAACTTATTTCAGTTTTGAACACTCAGATGACGAGAGTAGTCCGAGGGCTACCCGTCGATGTGTCGAACTCAACCCAGCGACGTCAGACAAGCGAGTTATTAAGCCCGAAGCAAGCGTGTCGTTTCCAGTTTTCGACGCGTTTTGGTTACTGTAGCTCTCTGTTTAAACTGTTGAAACTTTTTGTTGTCGGATTCGTGCTCAGGAGCTCGAGCGCTTCACTTTGATATGCCATTTGACTAGCTTCGGTCAACTTTTGTCTTAAGATGGACCCCACTTTGGGATACTGTAGCGCGCGAGTTTGAAAACTTATTTTTGGTTTGACTACTCAGGTGGCTAGAGGAGTCCGCAGGCTACCCGACCATGTCTCAAACTCCTTCCTACGATGTTGGACGAGTGAGTTATTAAGCCCCATACATACATACGCACGCACGCACGCACGCACGCACGCACGCCGAGCTCTTGATATGGTTCGCTCGGCTGAGGCCGAGCGAAAAAATCGGAGGGCCAATGCGAAGGCGCTGTGCCCCGGCCGCGCCGCCGGTGCTTGCAGCGACGTGGAGCAGCTGCGCCTGGAGATGGAGGCAGTGGAGCAGGAAAGGGAGCGTCGCGGGGCGCTCTGCATCATCTGCCAACAGTGGATCTACTGCCACAGTGAGGACACCGAGTTCCTGGTGTGCTGCCACTACTAAAAAAAGGTTTGTGTCTCTGTTACCTCATCTGTTAGCCATAACATGTTACACATAGCTTCTTGCAGAGGTGCATCGACGACTGGCTGAAAGATGGCTCCCACATGTGCCCTCTCTGCCACAGACCCATAGACGAGGAGCCTGACATCTCCCAGCTGGTGTAGGGAGGGAGAGAAGTCAATGTGGGGAGGTTGGGAAGAGAGCAGCCTCTGTGAATTTTTTCACCTTTTCTTCCATGTAGCACACTTCTGGTCTCGACGTCTCCGCTTCTGTGGTGCTACCCCTTCCAGTTCCCTGATCTCCCATGCCTGCCTTGCATTTGCCATGCTGCTCAATTCATTTCGTATAGTACATTCGCCTACTGCATGCACATTCGTCTGCATATGTACAGTGGTCGCTGTGCTTTCACAATCCGTCCTCTGTAACCCTCGTGCTCGCATGATTCTTGCAATGCGTGTTTTTTGGTGTCATGTGTTGTGTTCGGTTTTTTGTGTTTTGACATGGTGCGCTGTGTGGTTCAGTGCACGACGTATGAAGTAGAGAATAAAGGGGAGCTCGCTGTGTGGTTGGGGGTAGTGCGCAAGAGTGTGCCAGTGCATTTGAGTCGTAACATGTTAGTGTTGGTTGTTGTTATGAGTTCGTAACATGTTACAATAGTCAATTCTACTTATTGTTTCCTTCGATCTGTCATACACGACAGGCCGCACGAGTTTGAACGCAAGTTACTTGGGTACATTGTCATTGTGAGTTTGAATGCGACTTTGGATCATTGTCAGAAGTTCGAGTGTCATCTGACGTCCTCCCCCAAATCATTTGAGCAGACGAGATTCCCCGTCCTCACTTCGTGCCTTGCATTTCGCCGAACATGGCGCACGCCTCTCAGGCTCCGAAGGCCGTGATGAAGAGGAAGATCTACTGTAACAGCCTCCACTTGCTAACCCCCGCTGAGAAGTTGGAACCACAAATACCACAATAACCACAATAATTCCAGGCCGAACGGAAGCTGCAGAGAAGAGAGTTCGTCAAGTGCCACTCCAGGGATGGCAAGTTCACATTCATCAACTGGAAAGACAAGAAGAATGTTCGCATTCTCACCACGGTGCCCTACAACTGCGTTTGGGTGAGAGAGCAGCTGTAACATGTTACGACCCATAACCTATGACGAAGTGGATTGCTTGTTGTAGGCGTCTCCAGTCAGGCGAAAGATCAAGAACAAGAACAAGAAGGACCCGGATGCCCCCAGGGTGCTAAAACTGTTCTGTTGCAGTGCCCAGATGGGGTGGCCCACTACGTCACAGACATGAGAGGCGCCGACACCATGTGTGTGTTCTGTCAGACGTCATGTGTCACAGTTCGTTCACTGTTTCGGCCACTTCAGGGACGCTTTGATCTCGTCCCAATTCCGGCACAGCCGGTTCACCTCCTGGACCAAGAGGTTCTTCGAGGCCATGCTCTGCTTTGGCTGCAGCAATGCTCTGCAACTGTACCGGTGGAGCAGGAAAGAGACGACTGTCCGAACTGGCATGAAGCGGTTCAAGGAGGAGCTGTGCAAGCAGCTGGCCGAATAAGGAGCCGTAAGACCGCATAACATGTTATGATGCGTAGCCGGTTATTTGCACCTAATACACTCAGGAGCCAAAGGAGAATATGGAGAACGAGGAAGATGGGAGTTCCCAGCTGAAGAAGAGCCAAACCGGAGAGGGAGACTGGAAGGATGTTGTGTCGCACTCAAGGTGGAGCGTATGGAAGTAGATGAATAGTAGATGACTTCAGCAGCAGAAAGACTGTAGTGCGTCATAGATTTGATATCGCGCTGGACCACCTGCCCGACACCACCCAAATTGTGCTGGGGGTCAAAACCAAGATGTGCCCCTGCCATGAAGGAGGGCAGAGGCACAGATCACAATACGCCTGCCGGTCCTGCAAAGTGGCATTGTGCATGCCCGACTGCTACTGACGTTTCCACTCTGAGCTCAAAGGACTACATGTGCAAAGGTAGTTACGAATACGGCGGCACATCTGAATCTGTAATCAATGCACCAGCTGCCGCTCTGTCTGACCTATTTTGGCTGCCCATACAGCTTACATCTCAGACTTTGCAGATGTGAGGATTTTGTAAGCTAATTTCATAAAGTGTCTGCAGTGGTCTTTGTCTCACCACAGTGTAGTGACATCTTTGCTGTGGTTCCAAAAAGCTAGTCAGCCATGGAGAAGGACAAGTGCGATAGGGACGTAGCAGTACGTTTTGTAACTAGTTATGAAAGGTACCAACAGTGCTGTTGCAGAAAAGCAGGTCAACAACGACAAGGTGTGAGCCTTCCCCTAACACTCCAGTACATCGTCGCGTCGCAGTTCTGCTGAGCTCCTTCTGCAATCTGCACTGTCACTGGCCTGTCAATTGGAGCCGTCTTCCAGTTCTTCACCAGTGGATGAAGGGTATCCACCTGCATAACATGTTGCGCCACACTCATTAGGGTGAAACATTACTTCTTTCTCAGGTCCGCCTTCTGCGAATTCCTCAGGAGATGCGATGGCTACTACTGCCCCGATAGAGTGATCGGCACCACCTCTACCCCCATCTCCACATTCATTGCTTTTTATGCTTTGTTTACTTTTCGTGTCGTTCCACATCAGTTGTGCATGTGTTGTAGTAGTGGTGTAGTGGAAGTGTTGTAGAACAACATCACTGCCTCTCGCAGACACTATGGAGAAACTTCCACAAATTGGTGTCGTAACATGTTACGACACGGAGGGTCAGGCGTCAACATATCAGCACATGAAAATCTCAGTGGTCGGAGGAAAGTGTCTGTGAGGGATTGTAATATCAGTTGCAGTTATGCTGCAGGCCTTAGAGACAAATTCCAGTAGTTTGACTTCGTAACATGTTACAACACTGCGGGTCAGGCCTCCACATGTCAGCACATGAAAATCTCAGTGGTTGGTGGAAAGTGTCTGAGAGTGATTCTAATGTGATTTGTAGTTGTTCTGGATGCCTTAGAGACAATTCCAAAAAATTTGACTTCGTAACATGTTACGACATTGTGCATTGCCAGCACGACGTGTGAGTTGCCCCACTTCTCAGGAATAGCTGGAAAGTGCTCAAAATTGATTTTGATGACGTTTGCAGCTGTTCTAGAGGCCTTAGAGCCGATTTTAAAATTTCCGAGTGCGCCGTAACACGTTACGATTTCGTGTTCTTTGGTGTTCTCTCACAGAAGAGAACAGCCATTATAATGGCGTTCTGTAACAAATCGGCTACCTCCCAGCTGCTTCTGGATGGCCTCTCGCACCCCCTTCGACGCCTGACGCTGCCCCACTGGGTGGGTGGAGACTTCTTGTGGTTTCACTGGCTGAAACGAAAAGGTGTGAGCCCATGTGAGAGATATGACGAAGCAACAGAAGAAGCCGGCTCTCGATTTCGACGCTGCGCCTGACCTGACGGACTGCGCCAACAGGGCGCCGGTGCTGCAGGGGACGACCTTTCTCAGATGCCTTTGTGGGCTTCTCTCTGTCTTTGGCCACTGGCGCAGCTGGACCTTCAGTGGTCTTCTTGTTGTTGTTGTTGCTGTTCTTGTGACGGACTTCGGCCAGCTCATCTTCCAGTCGCTTGACTTGGCGGCCGCCTACAAATGAGATATTCGCAACCATTCGTGTCACATCGGTGAAATGGATATCAAATATCGACCCAGGCTGCCTCCACCTGCAGCTTCGCTTTGTCCACTTGGAGAGTCTCATTCTCCTCCTGCAACTGCGCCACTTGTCGCTCACTCTGAAGAGTCGAGACGCCTACACAGTTGCGATGCGACGGACAATTCACAGATAAATCAAGAGCGCCATATCTGATCGCGAAGGCTCACAAGCCAACTATGGAAATCAGTTTACCTGCGAATGCGCAGCCCCTCTCTTCCTCTCCTGCTCCTGAAGAAGACCAAGAAATTCTCCCTTTGAGAGAGTGTCTGCAAACGAGTGGTTCGTTCTCGAGTGGTACAAACCTCTAAGTCGGCCACCTTCTTCCTCAGCTTCTCGCGCTCTCTCGCTATCGCCTGCACACCTGTAACTACCTGAAGAGAGATAAATGAAGATAAGGCAAAGCAGCAGCAGCGACCACCGGCAGACACTGAGAGTGGGAACAGACCGAATTGGCGACGGCGTCCCACCCATTTCCTTCTTCCATGCCGGAAAGCTCATCCGCTGGAGAAGCGCCGCAAGTACCACTGCTTGCCATCTCGGAACGGAAATGAAGACAGGACAGCCAGCGTGTGTCAAGCAAACTAGACGAGTGTGGGTTGACTTCTACAGTCTCACGGTCTCACGGAGCTCTCTGAATCTACACTGCGCTGAAAACAAAGCTCGACAGTGGGGCCGCTTTTGGACACTATTCGCAGTCTTCATTCGCAACAGGTAGTACGGTACCGTTTGTTCGATCCTCTCTGCGTTGAGCAAACAATACTCACAACCTGCTGCCAGCAAGTGCAGTCGGTTATGGCTATCCTCGTCAGTCACTGAGACGAAAACGTCTTCAAATGGTCTAATGACGTCGGGTGAGACTCCTAGTACGTAGAATGTGAACCTCTGCGTGAAATACCACCGCAGCTCGCATCATTCCGTATGTACATAATGCCTTGCATAAGCACAGCTACCGACGTGAGTAGACGATCGATTCAAATGTAGTTGGTTCAATCTTCGTACTACAAATCATTAGATTTTCGTACGAGGTGCAGAAACCTCGAAAGGGACTATGGAAAGAAAGTGCCGGCAAGAAGGTCCTGACAAGCTAAACTAGAAAGAGAAGGGACAACAGCTTTGCACCTTGCAGAGTGTCCCACCGTAAGAGGGCTGGGCAACATTGGCGCGTTGGGCTTGCGAATCGTCTTCCTACTTACTTGGGTTTTCAAAAAATGTGGTTACGGTAACCGATGACAGTTTGCATATACCGTTTTGACGCGCCAAGGTTGGGCCAATCGGCACCAGTTGAGACCTTGAGAGTTTGAACAATCATCCCTACTGGAGTCCGCCGAATCGCCATCTCCCACCCTCCCCGCTGCCTGCGCCGATGCTCGCGCCCCCCCCCCCCCCCCGCACGCGGACACCCAATACACCAGTCCTTCCCTGCTTACGTGTGAGTGCGACGTCGTCGTAAGGAGCTAACGTGCGTCTTCTTGCGGTCTCTGTGCGATATCACTCTGCGATATGATATCGTACTGCCGATATCGACGATTATTTTCACACTGCCCCCCCCCCCCCCCCCCCCACTGCGCGGCCTAGCCATCTTTTGAGTAGTGCTCTGACAAGGAGTGACAACCACAAGTCGACGTTTCGTGAGAGAGGTAACAGCGCTCTTTCATACAGAATTCATTCTAGAGAAGGTTTCGTCTACAACGTCGCAAGGTTTACTCCAAGTCAACCGTTTTCGAGATGGCCGGCGTGTTGGGGGAGTCTTCTGGCCCATCCGTAATAATTCTACAGTATCGAATCTGCGCACGGCATTGTAGCCTTGCCTTTGTACAGGGTGTGGCGAGCAAGTCGTACGCGACCTGTGGCAGCTGGGATCTCTGCCTCGTCGTCCCCGACTTCAAGCGTGTGGAGGCCGACTGCCTAAACAATCAGCCTGTCATCGGCGACAGCGTTCGACTGTCAAATGGCACAGCATGGCGACTGGAAGTCAGCACACAGCGTGGCTTCTGGAAGTCCAGTTACGACGGCTTCGCTTCCGTATTTCTTCGTTTGGTGGAGGACGACAGGTCCTCTTGCGTCGGGTACGACGGGCGGCGCGTCCGCTACTCGTTCCACATCCAGAAGGCCGATGGAGAGATCACATGTACTGGGCAGTCGGTCGAGAAGCTGCTGATGCCCGGCGATCGCTGTAGTAACCCTGGTAACTTCCCGAGTAGAAAGGAGTTGCTCGGCGACTGCGTGCGGAGGGACGGCAGCGTGGAGTTCAAGTGTAAAATTCGGTTCACGAAGGAGAACTTCTACGAGAGCGAGCTGGCCGTTCAATTGGCCCCCAGAAGCAGGCGAGAGGAAGGCAGCGACTTTGTCGTCGCCTCCCCCACTGCCCGTGACTACCTACGACGTGATGTCGTCGCTAGTTAGCATCCACTTTACTACCTATCTAATCGCTGCATTAACCGCTATACAGCACTTGTACAGTGGTAGGGCATAAATACCGGGTGTCCCAAAAATCCAGCCCCCCATCCACAGCAAGCTGTGAAAAACTCTAAGCAGTGAAACTTGCACAGGTTAAAGGTCAATGTCTTGGCACATCTCATACCAATTCTCAGCGTCACACACCCACTCATGCGGGAATTGTGGCGCAAAACGCAAGATTGGTCAATTTCTCAAGACTCGCTGGCTTCTGTGTGCTACAACTTTCGCTACGCTGGAGCTAATTTGATGCGACTTGTACCATTTTGAAGAGGACAAAACAAGCTTTCGAATGGTTTTGAAACGAATATTGTATCTCATAGCACGCATGCGAACGATCGAAGCAAGATCGATCGGCCGACCCCAAATCAGGGCGCGCCAGCTCCTCTTCCTGCTGGGCGGCCTCCTTCACGAGGGCCAACAGCCGCGACTAATTTTGCGTTTCGCGTCATAATTCCTGCGTGAGCGGGTGTATTGCGCGGAAAGTTGGTATCAGATGTGCCAAGACATTGGTCTTTAATCTGTGTAAGATTCATTGCGTAGAGTTTTCCATAGCTTGCTGTGGATGGGGGGGGGGCTGTATTTATGGGACACCCGGTATATTTTGCGAACGTCTTGCAGGTGCACCGTCTGGTGCTGTCAAGGATGTCTCCCGTGTTGAAGGCCATGCTGGAGGCGGACAGACTCGAAGTCACGGACAGAGAACAACTCGGGCAGACTCGAAGTCGAGGACAGCAGCGACGCGGCCGTCAGCGCCCTCCTCACTACAGCTACACCAACCGCATTGAAGACGGCTGCCTGGCCGACGTCCAGGAGCTGGTCCTTCTCTTCCGACTGGCGCACAGGCCTCAGAACCTGGACGAGACGCACTCACGCTCTCTTACTCCCAGGTATCAGATGAGAGAGCTGGCCAACCGCTGCGAGTTGAAGCTGGTCCAAAAGCTGAAAGGGGATCAGTCGCTGTTGGCCGTCCTCCAACTGCTAAACGACCACGAACCGACCGCAGCAACAGCGACAGTGGATGAGGTTCAAAACACTCGCATCACTGCAGCAATCGTGATCTATGTAGCCTAATCCGTCGCTCAGATTATCTGGCGGTACTGTGTTGTATTAATAGATTGTAGATACGAGAGTGAAGCTTCCAAAGTATTGTTGAGCATCAATCAAAAGAGGGACGAAGCTCAGATCAAGTCGAACCGAATTAGCGGTATTTGCATAGTTTCTAGACCCCTTGTGCAGTCGGCCAGTGAGCTGCGGCATTCGTTGGCTCTGGCTCAAGCGATCCAACGTTGTACCTCTGGCAGCATCATGTCGCAGCCTTCGATCCGAATTGGCAACAAAGAGAAGCAAGAAATCCGAGGAAGACGAATAGAAGCGAAGTGCCCCACGGGAACAACCGCAAGCGATAGGGAACTGGTTAGCCTTTGGTGTTCCATGGCTGGCTGGCGTGTAATGAAGATGAACTCCGTTTGTTTTCAGGTCGTTTCCAGTCATTCCCTCGGTGGCACAGATGGCAGCGGCGCTACTGTTGGTGGAATGAGGACCAATTCGGCGGACGCATCTGGGACAACGAAGGTTGGTTTGCAGTGGATGCCTTGAAGTACCGTTTCCGTGTGACTGATGTGTGCCCTCTGCTGCAGAAGGAGGCTGCTGGAAGCGAAGCCACTGTAGCCATAGAGGGAGAAGTGAAGGATGCTTCCAGAGGGGCTCAGTTGTTGTCTCTGCCGCTGGAGCTGACGACGGCCATTGTCGACCTCCTGCCCATCAAAGACAAGCTGGTCACGCAGCGGGTCTGCCGCCACCTCTACCGCGTCGTCCACGACGAGGGGTGAGTTGGTTCATTTATCTGATCATACATACTTGCTCTGAATACATATGATGCTGCTCGAGTGGACCCTGGATGTCTTCAAATGGCATGCTTGTTTGAATGTTTGCAGGTCGTGGAAGCGCCACTCAGATCGCCTGCGCGTCACCGTCCCGCTACTTTATCTAGCGAGTCGGCAGGTTCACTTTCACTTCACTCTCCTCGACGAGAAGCTGGAAGAGCTCAAGCTTCCCTACGAGAAGGCTGTGGAGTTCCTCAAATACCTCACTGGGCGACTGAAGGCCAGCACTCTCTGCCTGGAGCTGGAGCACGAGAAGAAGGGCGCCTCTCTGACTCTGCTGGAAGCCTGGTGCCGCCTGGCCCAGCGGTGTCGCAAGCCCGCCAAGGCTCTGGTCGAGCTCCTTCTGCACGAAGTCGTCGTGGAGCGCTTCTGCGCCGTCATCGGAAGTGTGCCAGCGCTGGAAAGCCTGAGGGTCGTCGTCGTGGGCAACAACAGCGAGCAGAGAATAGCAGAGGCCCTCTCGCAGCTGATCGGCGGCTGCAGCGACAGGCTGACTGAGCTGAACCTGGATCACCTCTCCGAACCTGTCGCCTTCGACCAGCCCTGCTTCACAGGCGTCGTTTGTCCTTCAGTGAAGACCCTGAAGATGTTCTGCGGCTTTCTTAGCAGCGTCGACTACGACATCGGTCGATTGGTGGCTCTCTTCCCTAACCTATCCACTGTCACCATTGAGCGCCACATGAAAGAGCTTCTGGACTTCGACAGCAACGCCGAAAATGTGGCTGAGTTCCTGTGTCAGTTCAAGGGGGAGCAGCAGCAGCGCTCTACCTTGCGGATCAATTGGAAGACGTACTGGATCTGCTATCCGCCACTGGTCGACGAGAGTGGGGCGCAGAAGCTTGTCGACGACTGGATCAGTTCTCTGCACACAGAGATGGGAAAGCGCGAAGAGACAGCGCTCGTTCAGAACTCGCAGTTGCAACAGCAGGACGACGGCTGGTGGCGCGCTGACCATCTGCTGCTCTGCGGCCACGCTTCTCTGCAGCTGTCGCTCTTCTTCCAGTGAAGCGTGATTGCCCTTTGCGACATCAGTAGTCTTTAGCAGTGCTGTTTGCCTCCACTCGAATAGCTTTTAGTGTAGCTGTATACCAGCTCGTGCCGCCTCGTTCGTAGAAGTGTCCCGTTCGCGTTGCTTGACTTCCGGCTGGCGACTCAACAGGTCCGGTCGATCGGTGAGTTGTAGACGCCTTATTAATGATATCTGGAGTTTGGTTGCTCATTGGTGTGTTGAACTTCTGCTGATCATTCCTGCTGATTGCTCCAAGAATACATGTTTGATTGGTTGAGTCGGATTCGACATGTGTAGTGTGGCAATGGACAGGGAATACATATCCCATCACTCTGTCGACTGTTAAGCCTGCAAATGACAATTGAAGTGACGTCGCTTCAGGTTCAGTGATCAGTGATCACTGTCGCAATGGGGTCGGTTGTCCTCAGCGCCGAGATCCTGGCAGAGTCCCTTCTGAAAAGGCAGAGTATCAGTATAGTTCCAGACGTCAGTATCCGACGGTCCTCTTCCAACCACAGCAGGGGAACATTGTACTTCCTGGAGCAATTCCAAAACGCCACTGCATGTCGCCTCCTTGTGCTGTCTGGCAGCACGGGGACTGTCGCTCAATTCAAACTCGATGTAATGCCTGAGGGAGAGTTGGCGTCCAGCTACGCCCATTGTATGTCAGTCGTCCCTCTTTCAGGTGTCAGAGTGGTGGCTGAAGCTGAAGAGTCCCAGATGCTTTGCAGTGGCAGTGGACGAGGACCGTCGCCTCCTTTATCTCTCCTGCAGTTGCATCTTCTCACGCGGCAAAGCCCTCGAATGGCCGGCCGCAGGCGGAGCGAAGCGCAAGCGCCAGTCGAAGACCTATGTGCCCAACTCCTGCTGCGTCGTCGTCTTCGTGATGCCCTTTAGGTTGGGTTGCTGTTGGTTGGCTTCTGACGTGTGGATGTCATCACGGATGGCATGTAGATATGCGTGCGCGCGTGTGCTTCGACAGTCGTGAGACAAAAGTGCGGCTGCGCAGTGTCTTGTCTACCACTGCTTGTGTCTTTCAGTTGGGACGCCTGTGGGTCGATGGAGTTGTGGGGCAGGCCCATTCGCTTCTTCTTCAACGGCAAGGGGAAAGACGTGGACAAGTACTCCACTCATCAGCTCATCCCTTCCCCCTTTGGCGGCTGGTTTGTGGTGTACTATTACTCAATTACTGTTTCTGTTGATTCACTGACGCCATCTTAGTCTTTCACTGTCACTGATGGAGGTGGCGCATTCTCTAAGAGTGGAGGGGGAGGCGTTGTACGTGTACAGTGGTTGGTTTGTTTCTTGTTCTCTGGAGGGGGCGCTGACCAGTTGCTGCAGCTGACCTTAGGAGGGAAAGGCGACTTCGGCACTGCCAGTAGCCAGGAGCCAGTCCAATTGCGCCAATTGACTCTCCGCTGGGAAAAGAAGACGATCGAGTTTGGTCCCGTGCTCGCTACCTTCCCCTTCCGCGTGCGACTCGCCTGCTTTTCGAATGGTCCGTCTGTGCTTCCGTTCGTGATCTCATTGCCATGGGCGCGCTTCCCACAGTGGCAACAATCACTTGCTTCAAGTGCCGAGCGACGTGCCCAAATGGCAACTATTGGTGCCTGCGGGCGGCTGTGGGACTGGCGTCCTCCGAGTTCACGAATCGAAAAGGCGTTTGGGACGACTGGAGTTCACCCAATGCGGCCAGTCCGATTCTGCAACACTGAAACTCGCAGGAAGACAGTACTTCCAGTTCCATCTCTCCGGCCCGAGGCCCACTCTGCGCGAAGTCCTGGCTCAGACGGAGTGCCTCATTGGCTTCGCCAAAGGCTTGGCCGTCTTCAAGGGAAAAGGCAACCTTTTCATTGTGGTCGTCCGCCTTTTCGACGAGCAAAGACGCCGTCTGTTGCGTCTGTCTGCCTGCTGCGCCTAGAATGGCGGCAGCATCGCACCCGGCCTGGGCCCTGGCGTCTCCGTCCGCTGGTTGGAACTCAGTCAGGGTTCGGAGCAGCTGTCGGCCACCCTCTCCCTGGCTGAGAAGATCAGAGAGCGTCTGGTGAAGCGCTGCGACCACTGTGGAGTGGAGCGCCAGAGGGGTCAGCCGCGTCTGCTCCTCTGCAGGGAGTGCAAGCGCCAGAGGCGCCACCTTCAGTGGTGGAAGCACCCCTGCAGCTTCTGCAGCCTCCACTGCCTGCGGGCCGCCTGGCCACAGCACAAGCAGCTCCACTAGTGTGCCAATGCTGTCGCTTTCACTGAATCGCTCAGGAATGCTGTCGTCTCGTTCTGTTCTTTGTGTGGTTGAAGGCGCCAACGTGCATACCTAAGTACTAGCCGTTACCTAAGTTGTTTGTCTTGTTTGAGTTGCGTTGATATCCACGTTATGCGGATTGAGGTGGAGTTACGGTAGTTACGCAAGTTTTGAATACCTACCTGGGTACTATGTACCTATATGCCCCGGCCCCCGGGTAGGTAAGGTACTGTACCTGTTCGTACATAGGTTACGTAGGTATTAGTGAGTGCGAGTGGTGTGCGGTAGATCAAAGAACGTTATGGATGTTGTCTGCAGATGGACCAGAGAGCGATTGTCACGAGACATGCTTTTCGAAAGAACGGTACGAATTTCCGGATTGGCTGCACGCATGCACTACGAACCGACTGCGCTATGGTCGCGACGCGCCCTCTCTTTTCTGATAAGCCGTCGAGGTGTAGTCTGGTTTTAATCTACGCAGTTTGAAGTTGCTTGTGCAGCTGTCTTCATACTGCAATTGCACTAGTACGCCAGCCACAGCGTGTCGCACGTGCCTTACTTACATACCTTACTTACCTTACCGACATACCTTACTTACCTAACCTACCTACACTGACTTTCCCTACCACCATTGACGAAGAATGGCAGAGAGAAATTCAAGACCTCGTTCTAACGACGAAGAACCGAAGTCGAAAAGGAAAAGAGGAAACTTATCGAATAATGACGAAAGTTTGA
This sequence comes from Linhomoeus sp. GSCO2_2, assembly GCA_030248115.1. Classification (NCBI taxonomy): domain Eukaryota; kingdom Metazoa; phylum Nematoda; class Chromadorea; order Monhysterida; family Linhomoeidae; genus Linhomoeus; species Linhomoeus sp. GSCO2_2. Next base: position 55,680 of record JASAMZ010009793.1, read on the forward strand.
CAGGTTGTCTGCATTTCTTTCAATTTACAATTGCGGTTGTAGGATGTTATGAATGTACTGTGGCACACTTCAGCCTATCGCCGGCAAGAAGAGGGCGAACCAAGTGCAGAGCTTAGAAGTTGTCATGTGGAGCGACTGCCAAACGAGGCTTTGGGGCGCATCTTCGCTTCTTTCACTGGAGGCATCAAGGAGATGCTTCCACTGCGATTGGTCTCCAGACGATGGCTGGCCGTCTTCTACGACGTCTTCGGAGTCACCGGGGCCACGCTGCGCTTCAGCGGCGCTACCATTCCCGATGGGACGGCGACTCTGGAGCTCGCCACGCGCAGCGGTCAAAGCAGCACCTTCGTCCTCCTGAAGGGCAGGCAGAAGAGCAAAGAGATGGAAGAAGCCGACTTCCACCGTCTCGACGCGGTCGCGCGCTTGTGCCAAGGCTGGCGTCACCTGGAGCAGTTACAGTTGGAATTCGGCGCGATGCTTTCGTGGAACACCAACTTTGGTAGTCATCTGGCGGCTCTGATGACTTATCTGGGAGTATCCGTGCTCGACGCTCAACGCGGATTCTCCACTTTGGTTGCGTTCACTGCGAAAGCTGTCGGGGAGTCCCTCTACTGGGACAAAGGCGGATCGCCGCCGCCATCGGCACTTCACGACTTGGCCAAACGTGTAATTGACGGTTGTATGCTGCGTCAATTGACCGTTTACGGCCATGGTCTTGATAATCCGTCGCCTCAGAGCCTCAGTCGACTCTCGGCGACGCTGCAACAACTGGAGTTGGACAATCTGAGACTGCCCTCCTCAGGTGACCAATTCCCAAGGATGGAGGCGCTCGCACAGATCACGCTGTCCACGTACAACGAGAGGCACCAGGGCCAGCGCTGGCATCTGATGGGACCTCTGGGGGAAGTGGCCCCCAATCTGAGAGCCATTCGAGTCGCTCACTTCAATCTTTACGGGGTGCCCGCTGGAGCCACCTTCAGTTACGAGGCATTGCTGGAGAACTGCCAGTATCTGCGCCTGCTGGAAGTGAAGAGTACCACCGTCTGGGGAAAGGACGTGGACAGCTGGCTGGCCGACACCGTCGAGTGGGACACTGAAGAAAGGGGAGGCCCTTTGGACTTTGGCGAAGCGACGTCCGGATGGGCCGCCATCTACGACCCCTACTCGCAGTATTCCTCCATTGAGTTGGGACCCAGCGCTCTCATCGAAGTTCTACCGTAATCGACGATTCACTAGTGGGCATTGCCAGACAAACGAGGGCTTCACTCAAATAGGGATTGGCCGTGATTGATAGCTTTGTTGTTGCATGCATCATTATGATGGCGGCCCAATATGGATAGTATCAAGCTAGAGAAAACTTCTGCCACCTACGAACCGTCACGTTACCAGAGGGTTGTGGGTAAAGCGGCCGTCGTTACTCAGTACGGTATACGGTAATTGATAATTGTGATGTCAATTCTATCGCGTCTCTCTAGCTTAGTACCATGTTGAACCGAACAGTGTCGAGTAAGCGAATGGGGATAAAGCTTGTGATCGTAATGTCAGCCGTCCCAGGCCAAGCTGTCACTAAGCAAGAAGTTATTCCTGTTTAGAATTGCTCCAAAACCACACTGGGTTCGCAGATTAGCCTGTGAGGACCTACATAGATGGGGCAGTGTTCGTTGCCGTGGCAAAAGTCGTGGTAAAAGATGTGTAGTGGGGTTTTGTTTCGAGGCCACTCCACCATCTCGGCTCTCTCTCCAAGAGGCCGTTGCAACATTGCTCGCGTCGGAAACTTGCACTGCGCACACTGATGTTCTCTAGGAGTGAGTGGGCATCGCCTCGCGTACTCTCTGTAGCCGACCACGGTGCCAGCACCAACCGTGTAGCAAACCTCCACTCTTCCAATCTGCGGCATTGGGTGCGACAGAGGGGAGGCCGGCCAGCAGCCAGGCAGAGCACTTCAACCGTCGTCGACTCAGCTCGAGTTCTCTCAGTGTCGTCATCTCAGGCAGACAGACGGCCGTTGCTCGGCAGTCGAAGGCCAAGCGTGCAGCAGCGCAATCTCTCGAGTCCTCCAGACGAGCGGTGAAGGAGGGAGGCGAAGGAGACAGGTTCAAATTGGTCGTCGTCGTCACTCGATCTCCACCTCCGTCAAATCCCGGCAGCGCAGCAGAATTTGAACATGTACGTACGTAAGTGGTGCATTCGCTCGTTATCGTCTTCCCGTATCAATTGTGGACTGCAGACACACACATCGATCATCATCGCATTACGGTATCCCAGCCGACATTGCAGTGTACACAATTGCCACGTATTCTAGCTCCACAATGCAAACTTTGCGATTTCAGGAACAGAATCACAGTCGAATTTCGCGTCTACTGTATTCTGTCTGATTTTGGTTTGCGCAGACGTGCTGTTAGCCGGAAGAGCCCTACCACAAATCATCCAAATCGAGGCCGAAAATGGACGCTCCCAAGGCCGATGAAGCTACAATTGGTCAAAAGGGTTTTTTGCATGCAGTTCAGTTAATTCAGATCGTAGGTACAGGTAATAGAGGATTTATTTCCATTGTTTAGAAGACTCCACAACGGTCGAGATTCCTCCTCCGAAGCAGTCGACCTTTCTGCCGCAGCTGCCGATGATCATCCAGCAGAAGATCGTCTCCCTCCTCAACGTGCAGCAGTGGGCCAATCTCCATCTCGTCTGCAGAGAGTGGCGCCTCAACTGCCTCCAGAACCCCGCCTGGAAGCTGCGCGTGGTCGAGGCCGAATACGGCGTGGAGGTGGCGAGATTCAGGCATGGGCTGAAAGTGACGACAGCCGCGGGGCGTTCGTGCATCTTCGACGGCGACGCCATGGACTGTCCCCAGTTCCGCGGAAGGCGACCTCGTCCCCACCCCAACTGGGACAAGGTGACGCGGTTGTGCGATGATTGGTCCTCGCTTGAGCGCCTGCTGCTTCCCGACTGTGGGCTCTACTTTGAAGGTGGGTTCGAGAGAGCGGCGCCTTCAAATCGTTCGTGTCCCTCTCCCCCCCCCCCCCCCCAACCCTCGAAGCTCTGCAGGTCCGCTGGTGGAGTTCATTCGAAGGGTGTCGCAGTCGCTGAAGGTCAACAGCAGTCTGAAATCTCTGGAATGGCGCTGGAACAGCGGGGCGGACGACGCGATCTCGCAGTCTCGTGGAAATTGTGGCGTTGCCTTCGCTGAAATCGTATGATGGCAGAAGCAGGGACTGCATTCTCGAGAACATCAACGCGTCTCTCGAAGGCCTTCGCTTGACGGAAACAGTGGAGGAGTGGCCAGCCGACTGTCCTCTGGCTGCCTGCCTGGGACGTCTGTCGAACACGCTGAAGAAACTAGAGTTGGGCATCGTGTGGCTGCTGCCCATGACGTCAGAGGGAATTCAGCCTACGGGAATGCCCGCTTTGCGAGAGCTGGGGCTGGAGCGGTATCTGCAGCGCGACTCCACCGCCGTCTTCTACTGCCTCCCTTCCATGGCGCCCAATTTGGAGAGCCTCCACGTGGAGAGCTTCTGCCTGGTCGGGAGCATTCCCGAGGGGGCCGTCATCGGCTACCGCGACTTCCTGAATCGGAGCCCAGGTTTGAAGAGCCTGCGCGTTGACTGGGCCGACATCGAGTTCGTGGGAGATTGGCAGCAGCTGAAGGAAACCTGGACTCTGGAGAGCTTCGAGTGGCCCGCCGGCAGAGCTCGACTGGAGATCTTCCACAACACCAGCGAGATGTACCTCTACGTGGACTACCGGCCCCATCTGTTGATCCACGGCACCAACGTGGTCGTGGTCGAAGTCGAGAACGACAACTTGTAGAAGTAGGAAACGCAGTTTGCCCCTGTCATGCCGTTTTCAACACACATTTCCCTTTCTTCTGATTCATTTCGTGTTGCGTGCGTAGGTACCGAGATTTTCTGTTTAGAAGCCCCACCACACGACGAGATTGAGTCGATCAAAGCGGCGTCGTTGGCGGGGCTTCTGAACGGAAGAACCCGGTAGGCACTGTACAGGGTGGCTCATTTAACTGTTCCCGGTTCTATTCGCTCATATCTCGCACTGGGCGGTACGAATTTGCACGAAATTTACACACTTCATAAATCCATTTGTCGAATTTTATTCCTCAAAGTTTCGGCGAAATTGATTCACCGATGGCCAACTTACACTCCGTTTTCTGAGCACCTCGCATTCTGGCGACGGAGGTTCTCTGTGCTGGGTGTTTCGAATCCCTCGCCACAAGCTGTAGGAAAGCTAGAAGGATTAAACTTGGAGATAGGCTAGCCCAATATGTTGACACGTCTGAAGCGAAATTTCAGCGCCCGTGACATGTTTGTGCGGGAATGGGAGCTCTAAACGCAGAATTATTCATGGACGCTGGCCCTCGTGGAGGAGATCCCCAGCAGCAGGAGCAGCTGGCCTACCTACCTCTAGGAGGGGCGCTTATTGGATGGGGGGGGGGGGGGGGGGGGGGGTGCTTATTAACTCGACCTCTCGACAGTGCAAAAATTCAATTTCCTGTTATTGCCACTTTTTTGCCCATATTTGCATAGATTTTAGACTGAAACTTAAGATGTACTGTCATGACTAGCCCTATCTTGCGTCAGAACTGGTTACAGGGCATGTACATGTATGGTGATGTTAGTACTACTGGCACTTGATTAAGGTGGGCGCCTATTGGAGGGGGGGGGGCGTTTACTTTCTCAACCTTCCTCTAGTAACGGCGCTTATTGGAGGGGGCGCTTATTTGAGTGGGGGGGGCGCTTATTGGAGGATTTACGGTACGTCCTAAATTGCTGTTGCACTGTGCGAGAGGCAGCGACATGTGATTCACGCGTCAATTCTGCGGAAACGAATCACTCGCCCACCATGCGTGCATTCGACACGCGGAGCCATGCTATGTGGAAAGGCCGTCGGCTGTGTGGAAGTCGTGTAGGCTGATCCGTTGGATGGAGAGTTGAAAGGCGTTGATGCGGCTCAGTGGTTGATGAAAATTCAGTCGGCCAAAAATTCGAAGGCGACGTTCCTGCTTCTACCGCAACGAAAGAACCCAAAATGGGTAGGTAGAGCTCTGTAATGACTTCAAGTCATCAATCGCTACCAACTGAGAGCGCGACCTGCTCTTCTCCAATGTTCAGATGCTTCTCCAGAAGCGCTTGAGAAGCAGTGGATCTTCTTGCCACAACTACCCCTCCACCTGCAGCAGGAGGTCATTTCGCATCTGGACGTGCAGCAGTGGGCCGCTCTCCAGTTCGTCTGCGGAGAGTGGCGACAGCTCTGTCTCCACAGCGGCAGTGGCGTCTGGAGAGTCCGAGTGGCCGCAGTCGAGTTCGCGCCAAAGTGGGAGATTGGGGAAGATCGCCTCATTGGGCTGACAGCGACCACAGTCAATGGACAGAGCTGCTGCTTCGACGTCAACGACCCGCTCGGCGGCCCCTTGGAGTGGCTGAAGGAACTCTTCCACTCCACAAGCAAAGAGTGCAGCGGCCCGCAATATCCACACACTGACGCTCCCAAGAATGAACTGGCCGAGGTGGGGAGACTGTGCGACAACTGGTCTTCCTTGGAGCAGCTGACGATTCATCACACCCACACTCCCATGATCTATCTGCGCGCCTTTGCAGGTGGGATTTGATTGACACAACACACTTCACACGGCAGAAATGTCGCGCAATGAATGGTGGATGTTGGCAGACTTTCGACAGCTCGCCATAGCATTTCGCACTTCAGACGCGTTCAACGAGGCGCTGGCCGACTTTCTTAAGAACCTCGCCGAGGCACAGAAACGTAGCCGTCGGTTGCGGTCTATTCGGTGGCAGTGGGACGACTACAGCGACTCAGAAATGGAGCCATTATTAGTGGCAGCTCGGCCGCTTCTCGCGCTGCCGTCCCTACGCTCTTTTGTCGCTGTCGACGCCAGATTAGCTCCCGTCAACATCTGTCTACTAGATATTCTCAGTGGCTCGCTTGAGGTACTCTGCTTAAGATTTGATCTTGTTTGTGGAGAACAGAGTCTTCTCTCTGTGGTCGCCTGCCTCCACCGTCTGTCCAGCAGTCTTCGTGTGGTTGAGCTTGGCAGCTTGGTGCTGCTGCCATTCAGTGGGTCTCTGGAAAGGTTCCAACTGTCAGTCATGCCGGTCTTGAGAGAGCTTCAGATAGAGAAATACATCCAGGCTGGCGAAGCCTTCTCTATACTTTACTGGCTGCCTGCCGCGGCGCCCAATTTGGAGTGCCTGTCTATCCAAATCCTGTGTCTAATGGGTATTCCACTTGGCGCCACCTTTGGCTACGGTGAATTGGTGGAGGGCTGTGGACGCCTAATGGAACTGCGCGTCGATTACGCAGAAGTGCACTGCCAGGGAGATGTTGAAAGGGGTATGGAAGCCAGCTGGAAGTTGGAGAGCGCAGAATGGCCAGCCGACAGGGTCCCACTGAGGATCGTCCACGTCGACAGGAAGATTGAGTGGGACTACCGACCCCAGAGACTCATCCAAGGCAACGTCCTCATTACGGATGGGTGATTTCAAGCTTCGGTGATGAACGCCGACCACGCAGTTTGTACCTACGCCAGATGTTCTCGATCGTTCGTCGATTTGGTCTGACACCAAAGCGAATTATGCCAAAGCGAGTTAAGCACGTACGTACTTCGTACTGCAAAGCGAATATGAAATCTAACTATCCCGGTGAAGGCATTTTGCAGGGCAAGACAACGTCGTCGTCGTCGTCGTCGTCGTCGCCGTCGTCGCCGTCGTCGTCTTCTCTAGCGCGCTCACAAACCACTCTGTATTAACGAAACAGCTCCACCTTTAGCATTTTAGTTGCGAGTTGCCTACTTACCATTCGGTCGGGTCGAGTTTCGAAGACTCGGTATAGGCAATAAGGCGGTTCAATGACCTTACTGACGCCTGTCCCGATGCGACGCACAACACATTCAAGACTGAGCATTCGAAGATAAGGCAATTAATTCATTGGCAGCAGTCCGTCTCGACTACTACATGTATCGCCTGGGGCTCGCTTCAGCGCATTGCTTCGAGTAGAAGTCAGGGGGAAGAAGCAGGGTAGGCGCTCGTGAAGCAGACTCCCACTTCCGAGGTGTCGCACTTCGTGTTGCGCGCTATAATTTTCACACCCACTTGAGTCGCCTTTGCATGGTGGGGAGGTGGTATTTGGAAGCGACAATAGCCGGAATGGGGAAACTTCAGCGTCCACAGTTGGCATAGCGAGTAGACGAGGATGTCAAAGACGGGACTCGTTCCAACGAACATCGTTGTGACTTCGGCCCTATGGGCGCTGGGTGGGTCTTCAGCATTTTGTACCTTTCTGTCACACGTGTAAGCGTCAAATAGTCAGGTGTGTTTCATTGGTCAACAATTGGTTTGTAAACTGGTATGGGTACCTCGGTTCTCCTACATATGTAATCTTCGAAGATACAATCACGCCCGAAACATGAGAATCGGTATTTGATGATAGGCGCAATTTCCTCAGAACTCGCAATTCCGTGGGAAATTATTAGAGGCCAGGAATACTTGTTAGGAGTTACATGAGAGAAAGATATGGTAGGTGCATAGAAACGACACTCTCACATCAAGGGTTTTCGCTGTGGCGAGGCGGAAAAGTTATCGCAAATTAGCCGTCCGTATTCTGTATACGCGCTTACTCGTATGGTTCCTGTAATTATTATGTCCGCCGGTATTGTGCCACCAAACAATGTCCAACTCCAGCAAGACGTCGCCTAAACGGTTGGCGTAGGCCAGCCCAAACGACTTCGCCAGGCTAGGATCGTCATGCCTAGTCCGGAAGTACTTTTGCAGCATCCACCAATTGTGCATTCCTGTGAAACGCGCTTTGTCGCGGTCGCCGTCGTCCTCCACTTCGCCAAAGAACACGTGCTCAAACGCCGAGCTGCTGCAGAGCACATTCGTTCGGCGGCTGAGGCACGCCGTCCAGCTCGCCTTTAGGAACATCTCTTGGCAGGGTGACCAATAGAAAAGTTTCTATTGGTTTAAGTTTAAGTTTAAAAACTAGTTTCAGTTTCAGTTACAAAATTGAATCGAAACTACTGCGGTTACCATCACTGAAACTAAAACTGAAACTCACAATTTAGTTTCTTTTATGTAATGCTGAGATGCTGCAAAATCGTAGCGTATTTTCATGAAATTTGACCAAATTTCACGATTAAAATCGACACCGAAATTCAGATCATCAACATGTATCATTCGCCTAAGCCATTAAAGAACCCAGCGAAAACTCACATTGATCTTGGGATGTGTATAATAGCAGCACTCAAGCATGTAGACTTAAACAATTCATGGCGATATTTTAGACCTTCAATAACTGAAACTGAAACCCGGCCAGCAGTATTAATTTAATGAAACTGAAACTGAAACTACCTTTCTATTGGTCACCCTGCCTCAAGGTCCACGTCGAGTCCGTCGCTCCTTCTGAGTTGGCTCCGGAACGCATTTACCATGGGGGTCTTGACCTTCTTGAACATGTCGCTTTGCCAAACGTGTTCGAAGAAGGCGTCGACTGCCGCGCGCCGCTCCTCGCCGCCGAAGTCACTATCTTTAATGTTGGGAAGGTACATTCTCTCCAGGCCCTCGAGGAGAGTGTAGCTGAGCTTCGTCGGCTGGGCCGAGGTGCTGACCGCGCTCGTCGTCGTCAGCCAGGCGCGATTGTGAAAGGGATTGATGCACAAACGCGGCGCTGGCTGTAGAGTAGCCGACGACGACGACCTCCACGGTGGAGACGGCGAAGGCGCGAGTTTGGGACTGAATTCAAAGTCCTTGGAAGCGTCGCATAGAAGAGAGGCCATGTACAATGTACCTAGTTCTCGGGGTTGGCTTGCCTAATTGTGTAGTCATTTGTACAACCGAGGATGAGAAATGGGCGCGGGTGTGCAAATGTCGACTCATCTACGCGACGCCTCCCTTTCCCTGACCACATTCCATTCTCTCGGTGTCCAAATCCCACATATCATTTATGGTATCCTGCAAGAATTGCTCGTCAGCTGAAGAAGGGCTGCTATGCGTTGCAAGATCAATGACCGAGGTCAGAGTAGATACAGCGCGACAAGTTCCACTTTGGTCTTATAATGAGTTCCAGTTTCAATCAAAATTAAGGTGCTGGTCGAGGTTTTGAAGATCCAGAGTGTCACAACGAGTTGTTGAAATCAAATCTTCGGTGTTGATATTTTGTGGATTTAAAAGTGAGTTTTGAACTTGAGCAAGTTTTCAAACATTCTGAGCCAAATCTGACCACAAAGTCCAGTATAACGTAAATTTGGCCGCAATTTTCCGAAAATACGCTGAGATTAGGTCAGTAGCGGATCTAGGGGAGGGGGTCCTGCGGCGCCATTGTGGAGCATTTTTGTAACAGAAAGGCCGAAATCGACAAAATTTTGGCCAGCGGCGCTATTTTATGACAATTTTGCAACAGAAACGTAAAAATCAGCAAAAATTGTGCCACCAGCGCTATTTTTATGCAGTTTTGCAGCTCTAAACTTAAATATTGGCAAAAATTTCGCCTGCGGCGCAAATTTTCGAACGTACTTTTCTTGCATCTTGGTCCTCCTGTGGCCTCCAAAATTCACCTTTCGGCACTAGTGATGAATTACTGTCATTGTTATAGTTAGTCAATGCAACGCCTTCCTTGGGGGCGGCTGAAAGCCAAGGCCAAGTGGCAGAACCGCCGGGGGAACGAAGGGTGCGGAGACTGCCACTGGTCTTCCGTAGGGGTCTGGTTGACACCACTGAAGGTAGCCCTGCACAAGACCTTGTTGTGGGTACCACTGGAAGTTGCCTATTATAAGACCGAACTTTTGTTGCGTCTTGTCCGGCGGTAACCATTGGAGGTCGGCAAACACTGCACCATCCGGCTGGGTCCATTGAAGGCGGCCGCTCGCAGAGCCCAACTTTTGGCGCACAATGCTTTGCTGTGGCTGCCATTGGAAATTGCCTTGTACTTCTGCTTGGTTTGGATACCAGAGGAAGTCAATCTGTACGTGGCCCGGAGCTGCGTGGCCTTGTACATGTAGGAGACGCCATTGCAGGTGGCCTTCCACGTAAACTTCGTGGAAATGCCAGATTAGGACGCCTTCCAAATAGCCTGGCTGTGCATCCCACCGGAAGTTGCCTCGAACATAGCCGGGTGGCAATTGGGGCGCCGCCACTGGTACTTGTTGTTGTTGTGGGGGCAATTGGGGGGCTGCCGCTTGCACTGGGACGACTGGCTGCGGAGGCAATTGAGGGGCCAGTTGCTTAGAACCTGGCTGGGAAGCTAACTGAGCGCCGACTGAAGATTTAGAGTCCCCCGATTTGGCCTTTCTGGATCCGTCGGATTTGGCGGAGTCGTCCAGTGCGGGAAAGTCGTCGTCGCCGAATAGTGCGAGAGCAGGAGAGAATCGTATTGAGCAGAGGAGAGTGAGAAGGAGTGGCGCCTTCAAGAGAGCATATGGAACTCTTCTTCCAAGTGATACGCACTCGAACTCGAGAGCACCAAGTGCTTGGCGCATGTCGCACAGTTGCTGTACTGTATGATAGTTTTGGGCCTGCAAAAGGTGCGTTCTCCGAACACTGCTTATTGACTACCTGCTGCTTCGCTTGATCTCCTGAGCCTAGACACTGGTTTTGGTCAATGAAGGTAGCACAGTGTATTCGCGTGAGTGGCCGCTTCGCGCTTGATTGAATATTCAACATTCCATTGGGAGAGGCTTGCTGTCGGGAGGGGGGGGGGGGTAATGTATTGTTATCACAGGCAGCGGCACCTAAAGGTCTTGTTGCAAGTTTTTGCAGGTTATAAGAATAACTTTGCGGCATCCATCGCAGCATCCGCAATTTCTGAATTTCTGGATTTTCAAAAAGGCTTGGTTATTGGCAAACAGCCTTTCCTGCCACAGCTGCAGTAGTTGACCAGAGCTCAGATCTTCCAAAGCACCCGGAAGTGGCGCCACCACCTGGACTGTAGAAGGCAGCTTCGAGACTGGGTGACGTGTGCAGCGATGGCAAAGTGAGCGCAAACAGTGGCTGGTATACAACGAAGAGTAAGGTGACTTCTCTGGAACTGGGTCCGCTGCGATCTCAGTAGCGACTGATATCACAACGTCCCGTTAGACAATGAAATGCACAATTCGCTAGCCGGCGAACATCGTTGTGTGTGGCATAGTACAGGAGTCGAGTCAGCTGGCCGCGATCAAGCACAATAGCCAGAGGAGCAGCATAGCCGGGTAAAAGTTAAACCTGGTACAGGTAAATAAACCGGGTAACTACGAATATACCTGGTTATCAGAAACTGGGTATACTGGCTGGAACCCGCCAACCCTACCTTTGGGAGTGTGCCTCAATCGCCTCAACTAGCAACAACAGCAGCTCACACGGCACACGCAGCCTTTCTCGACGCGAGCAACACAACAGCGCACTGACAACATGGACGATCTGCGATCAAGACCACTTTCCGAGTAAAGTAAAGTAGCTTTACTTTACTCGATCAGAATTTCACTATGAGTGACTTTACTTTACTCTACTCGATTGAATTTCCAAATACTTTGTATTACTATTTACAACTTCCTAAAACTTTTTACTTTTTAAAACTCTTTTCGCCTTTTTCCGGCTCATCCCATTGAATTTCTGTCGAAATGGAGAGTCAGTCCTTTGTTTTAGTTGATTTGAAGACATGAGTGCTGCCAAATCGACCATACAGTGTGGTCTTTGAATGATATACCTATAGGTCGTCGTTGCAAATCATTCAATTGACGAATACCTAAAGGTGATGTCAGTACTATCTAGTACTTTTTAAAACTTTAAACTTGTTACTTTTTAAAACTTATTCAGTCACGCCTCAAAATTTAAAAAGTTTCTTTACTCGCTAAAATATTCTGAAAAGTTTCACTATTGCAGATGTAGAGACGCTACAATACCAAGGGTACCGAGTGGTAATATTCCATGGGCAGTTTGTAAACTGTCAAGCTTCCATCACGTGCTCCGGTGTGTCGTCGTGGAGACCGAATGATTCAGCGTGTTTCGTTCGGCTTGCCCCGAGCACTAGAGTTGATATACAGTGGAGCGCGTTTGTGCTGCTCTTGTACGATCGTAGTCGGGTTGCCCTCTGCATCCAATCATTGACGTGAGAACAAAACTACAAAAGTATAGGTCCAGTCCAACAGACATCCTCCATCGCTCATCCATCACACTCCCACGCAAATGGCTTCTTCAAGTTATCAATCGGCAAAAGAGAAATCGTCAGGTTGGTTGGTCGCGATTTCAGTTGGTCTGACTGTCTATTTTCGCCGCCCCCCAGGGCGGCGAGTATATATACGGACGCTATTGTCTGTTTGTGTGTGTGCCCGTCCGGAACAACTAGACATGACGGTTAGTGCCACCCGATGGAGTCGAATGCGCTGAGTAACGCGCCGTTGTCCGTTTCTGTTGCTAATTTCCCTATTTCGAGATATTTACAATTAAAATACGAAAATGTCAAAAATGACACTTTTATTTACAGGTAGTATCGAGAAAGTTTTTGCTGAAATGGAAAGGGCATAAGACGCGATGAATTTGTGACATAGTTTCGGATTTTGGAATTCACGAAATTAATACCATCTATTGTTGTGCCAAATTTCAGCCTAATCGATATCAGTCAACTTTCTGTCGGAAAAGCGGCTGCGCTGAAAAATTCCACAATTCGCGGAAAAATGGTATTTCTCCGATTCGGATTAAATTTGGTACAACGATAGACGGTACAAAGACAAGTATTTTATTTAACTACACAATAATCGTGCGTCGCTTCACTCGCCTCGCCTGTTGCGCGATTGCAAAATCCGAACGTACGCAATCTCATACATGGGAATGAATTTGGAAAATCTGGTCAAATATTCGTGATATACATCGCAAACCCCGGAACATATCCAAATTTCAGCTTCCTAGCACCAGCGTAGCGCGAGATAGCTAAGATCGTCAAATCCTAAGATCATGATCCGCAGGTTGCGGCGGTGGTAATTATAACGTGAATCATGACAGGGAAGCAGTGATACTGTGATAGAATAGTGAGAAGAAGCTGACGATCTGATGTGGCTGCTGCTCGGGCGGGGAGCGAATCCACTCGTCGGCCAGTCGCAGCAGCGCCGTCATCACACGATGGCTGCCGGTCTTGTCGGCCAATGGATAGACCACCGATTGTTGAATCTGAAACACAAAACGTTATTTTCACGTATGAACGAAATCCGGCGATTAGGTACATACGATACAAGTATTCGTGGCCCACCTGACGAACGACGTCGAGAGGCAAGTGGGCGATTCTCGGTTTCAGAAGGTCCAGGCAGAGTCCCAAGATGTCGGCGGCCGCTGAACGTCAATGGTCGTCCATGTGGCTCTTTCACAATACTGGTGTGCGTTACACGGGGCCCCTAACCCTAACTGCCTCACGCAGCGCATAAAGAAAAAGACGTACGCTTCTGGGCGCCGTGGTCGACGGCCGGCGTGCCTGGGGTGGGCGGCGCCAGGGGCGGGGAAGGCAGGCAGTGCTCCTTGGTGAGTCGCTGGAGCGCCTTGACGAAGTTGGGAAGGACCTTCTCCACGAAGGGAGGATGGGAGTTGCAGACGGCCTTCAGCAGCGTCAGCGCCCCATAGAGACTGGTCACAGAGGAGACGGTGGACCTACGGGAAGGAAGGAAGGAGGAGGTACGTGCATCTGATCACTCCTATCCCAAACCCCCCACCTCTCATAGTTGGCCAGCGTGTCAGAGACGTAGGCGACGCTGGACCTGGACAGGTGTGGCAGCTGGTCGATGCCCTGCGCAGTAGCAGGGACCACGGCGAAGAATCTTCCCAGCAGACTGTAGAGACTGCGCACCACCAGACTGTTGGAGCAGGACAGGCAGGCGGTCAGTCCCGACTGACACCAGTGCATGGCGGGCACCACCTGACTCTGCGGCTGCAATAGCAATAAACGGCGGCCAGGCTCTTTCTTACCCAATGCGCGTTTCTCCATCACAATAGTAGTGAGAGTAAGGGCGCACCAGGCAAGTGCTGACGAGGAAGGCCATGACCTCGAGGCAAAGGTGGATCTGCATGAAGTGACCCTGGGCCTGACTCGACTCGCGGAACTGCTGCTGCTCCTGAGAAGACACATACATGTCGACTGAGGGTGCCCCCATGCAGGAAGGAAAACGGAAGATTCCGGTCGCCAAACCCTGCTCACCGCAGTCTGCAGTATCTTGTCCATCCACTGAAGTTTGACCGTGGCCCGATTTCCCCAAATGTCCGTCTTGAGAGCCACTTTGAGAAGCTGCAGACAGCGCTTGTTCAGACCCTCTGCCGAGGCCGACTGCTGCTCGGGCACCTGAAGACGCCCAGCTTGCACGAGGATAGTTTAGTCATAAGGTATGGTAAACAACCTGGGCAGCAATGCGAATGAGCGTGTTGACGATGGAGTCCACGTGCTGCTTGTCTATGGGGGTGGACGTGTCCAAGGCAGTCGTGGACGCCGCCGTCGCTTGGGAAGGCGTCGAGGTGCCGCTGCCGCCCGTAGCAGTGCCGCGTGGGTCGGCGACGGTCGTTTGGGGCGACTGCAGCAGCGCTTGGATCTCGGGATCTCCCACGCCCTGGAGTGAAGGAGTGGTACGCGTTGCTTGCTTCGTCGTCTACAGCCAGCAGTCGACGCAAGGCAACCTCTTGGCTGTGGCTCTCCTTGAGCCGAAGCAGCTCCCACTTGATGACCATTTCGCAGACGTCGACGGCCAGTCGCCGATTGTCCGCCGTCTGCTGAAAGCGAGCCAGCTGGTCGCGTCGTAGAAAAAAATGCGCGCCACACTCATGCGCTCACATGTAGTGCCATCATCTTCTGGCTGCCGCCCAGCAGTGTGCCCACAAGCTGGTGCCTGACGGGGAAGTAGACCTTGTAGTGACGAACGATAGTCTGCCTGAATGAATCGGCAACCTCCCGCAATTGTATGGAAGATCACAAGTACATTTCCCAAGTACAATGGTGGGGAGAGGGGCAGATAAGTGAGACTAACTAACTGAGGGTATTTAGTAGCGACGGATGGGCATCAATCAGTGGCGTGGCCAGGGGGGGGGGGGGCGGCATGGGGGGCAAATGTCCCCCACCAGATGCCGGCCGTGCCCCCCTCAGATGCCGGCCAGTAGAAACCAGGCAAGTCGTCCGGGGGACGCAGTATACTCCACAAATTTGGACTCCTACGCACGGTGACTCCTCTGCTGTTGTGGCCTCTTGGCACCCCCAATCGCAAAAGCAGTGCTGAATTCGTGATCTACATCCCAAAATACCCCAGATTCGACATACAACACCCCTAGTTTCCTGTGGACTCCGGGAACTGAAATTCTGCACTTGGGGTACGGTAGCATAGAAATTCGTTCTAGGTACGTTCAAACATCATCTATACACTGAACGGATGCCAAATTCGTAATCAGCGCCCCCGAAAACCCCGAAATCGAGCATAATAATGGCAAAGTCGACCCGACGCCCAAAATTCAAACCGACGCGGCAGGGATACTGTAGCTCTGCAAATTTTTTAAAAATACTTTTCTGGGCCAGATTTAAGCGCAGAATTGTTTGAAACCACTTTTGGAACGATTCGGCAACGCATTCGAGCGCTATAGACGCCGAAATGCGAAAATCGCAATTTTCGACCCCGAAGTCGAAAAAGTCGCAGTGTAAGAAAGTTTTTTGTGTTTCGCCCGATTTTCTCCGTTCATGGCTCATTTGATAGAGGACATCTGGGAAGGAGCACCAAGAGTGGTCTCGCCGCTCTAGCTCCTACCTAGCTCGCACCGCAGCCCGTCAAAGTCTACCC
>JASAMZ010009795.1:0-11633 GCA_030248115.1 Linhomoeus sp. GSCO2_2
CTAGTCGAATCGCATATCAAAATGAACCGCTCGACCTCCTGAGCACGAATCCGACAACAAAAAGTTTCAAAAGGTCAATGAGAGGGCTACAGTAACCAAAACGCGATGAAAACTGCCGACTTTGGTTTGTTATATCTTGGCACTCGTGCGTTGCAGAGGAGGGATCTTGACATCGCTGAAGAGCTCACTGCAAGCCAGCATCAAATCATGCTCACAATTAACCTGTAGTTTTGCGTTAGATTCCAGTGTTTTTTTAAATTTAGTCTGAAAAGATGATTTTCTTGGTGTAAAGAATTAAACCCGAGCGATACCAATGTTGCGTAGCAAGACCACTCCAAAAAGTGTAGTCGCGAGGAGAGTCAAAGACGCTGCACGAAACCGGAAAGGGCCTTGCTACAATCTCAGTAAAAAGTCAAAGCTCAAAATCACTCCGCTTTTTAAAAGAGACTTGTTGACGAATGTGAATGCAGAAACTGAAACGTCGTAAGCCAATAAGAATTTGTGACATAGTTTTTCAGTTTTGAAAAATTGCAATTTGGAGATATTTACAATTAAAATATAAAAATGTCGAAAATCGTCTTTTTGCCTGATGAGCTAGCGGCGAAATTTCTTCAGAAGTAAAAAGAGCATAGGCCGTGGAGAATTTTAAACACAAAAGAAATTTTTTTCAAATGTGGAATTTTATAGAAATACGCAATTATTTGTCAAAATTTCATAAATTGACAAAAATAGAACGTCATTTATTGACGAATGTGAATGCAGAAATTGAAAGGTCGTAAGGTAATAAGCATTTGTGACATGGTTCTACAGTTTTGAAATATTGCAATTTAGAGATATTTACAATTAGAATGTAAAAATGTCGAACATCGACTTTGTCGCCTGATGGACTAGCGGCAACATTTCTTCAGAAATGGAAAGAGCATAGGCCGCGGATAATTTGTAACACAAACAAAATTGCTTGCAGTTGTGGAATTGTGTAGAAATACGCCACAATTTTCCAAAATTCTATAAATTAACAAAAGCGTCATAACGCAGAAATACGCAACCAAACGAAATTCCTGGTAGAGAACGACTGCACCAAACAGTTGGCAAGTTTTTTTGTCGATGTGGCGTATTCCCACAGGTATAAAACTTCAGATCAACGGCGTCGTATCATGCCGATACCATATAGCGAACGCGGCGATATCACTGAGCTTTAGATCAGTTGTACAGACAACCGTATCGTGGCAATAGCTGACATTTAAATTGTGGTACACGTTTTCAAGATACCTTCTCTAGATTCGGCTAATTATGCGAATGAAATTCACCATACTGTTCACCAAGATTTGACAGACACAAAGTATAGGTTGAACTTTTTACACACACAGCTTGTTACATTAGTAGGAACGCATTCCCGAGGTCGAACTCAGCGTGAGTTTCTATTTTTTCGCTCGGCCTCAGCCGAGCGAACCATATCAAGAGCTCGGCGTGCGTGCGTGCGTACGTACGTACGTACGTACGTCACGCTTGCTTCGGGCTTAATAACTCGCTCGTCCGACGTCGTAGGATGGAGTTTGAGACATTGTCGGGTAGCCTGCGGACTCCTCTCGCTATCTGAGTGTTCAAAACTGAAATAAGTTTTCAAACTCGCGCGCTACAGTATCCCATAGTGGGGTCCATTCTGAAACAAAAGTCGACCGAACCTGGTCAAATCGCATATCAAAGTGAAGCGCTCGAGCTCCTGAGCACGAATCCGACAACAAAAAGTTTCAAAAGTTTAAATAGAGAGCTACAGTAACCAAAACGCGTCGAAAACTGGAAACGACACGCTTGCTTCGGGCTTAATAACTCGCTTGTCTGACGCCGCTGGGTTGAGTTCGACACATCGACGGGTAGCCCTCGGACTACTCTCGCCATCTGAGTGTTCAAAACTGAAATAAGTTTTCAAACTCGCGCGCTACAGTATTCCAAAGTGGGGTCCATTGTAAGACAAAAGTTGACCGAAGCTAGTCAAATCGCATATCAAAGTGAAGCGCTCGAGCTCCTGAGCACGAATCCGACAACAAAAAGTTTCAAAAGTTTAAACAGAGAGCTACAGTAACAACCGCGTCGAAAACTGGAAACGACACGCTTGCTTTGGGCTTAATAGCTCGCTTGTCTGACGTCGCTGGGTTGAGTTCGACACATCGACGGGTAGCCCTCGGACTACTCTCGCGAACTGTGACGTCGAAAAAATAACAAGTTTTAAAAATTGCGCGCTACAGTATACCGAAGTGATGTCCGCGAAAAGTCAGAACTTTATCGAACCTAGTCGAATCGCATATTAAAATGAAGCGCTCGACCTCCTGAGCAAGAATCCGACAACAAAAAGTTTCTTAAGATCAATGAGAGGGCTACAGTAACCAAAACGCGATGAAAACTGAGATTTTGGTTTGTTATATCTTGGCACTCGTGCATAGCAAAGCGGCGGCCTTGACATCGCTGAAGAGCTCACTGCAAGCCAACATCAAATCATGCTCACAATTAATCTGTAGTTTTGCGTTAGATTCCAGTGTCTTTTTTAAAATTTAGTCTGAAAAGATGATTTTCTTGGTGTAAAGAATTAAACCCGAGCGATACCAATGTTGCGTAGCAAGACCACTCCAAAAAGTGTAGTCGCGAGGAGAGTCAAAGACGCTGCACGAAACCGGAAAGGGCCTTGCTACAATCTCAGTAAAAATTCAAAGCTCAAAACCACTCCGCTTTTTAAAAGAGACTTGTTATCGCTTTCGTGATATCGTCGACTATGTGGCTTTCGCACCTGTGACCGCTATGAAGCATGAACCTTCAGCATCAGCCCATGTGGTGAGTTTCTGAGATGGCGCACCTTTTCCTACCTCTCCCCCCCTCCCGTCGTCGTCGTCGTCGTCGTCGTCGTCGTCGTCGTCGTCGTCGTCGTCGTCGTCGTCGTCGTCGTCGTCGTCGTCGTCGTCGTCGTCGGCGTCGTGGTCGTCGTCGTCGTCGTCGTCGTCGTCGTCGTCGTCGTCGTCGTCGTCGTCGTCGTCGTCGTCGTCGTCGTCGTCGTCGTCGTCGTCGTCGACGTCGTAGTCGTCGTCGTCGTCGTCGTCGTCGTCGTCGTCGTCGTCGTCGTCGTCGTCGTCGTCGTCGTCGTCGTCGTCGTCGTCGTCGTCGTCGTCGTCGTCGTCGTCGTCGTCGTCGTCGTCGTCGTCGTCGTCGTCGTCGTCGTCGTCGTCGTCGTCGTCGTCGTCGTCGTCGTCGTCGTCGTCGTCGTCGTCGTCGTCGTCGTCGTCGTCGTCGTCGTCGTTGCCGCCGCCGTCGTCGTCGTCGTCGTCGTCGTCGTCGTCGTCGTCGTCGTCGTCGTCGTCGTCGTCGTCGTCGTCGTCGTCGTCGTCGTCGTCGTCGTCGTCGTCGTCGTCGTCGTCGTCGTCGTCGTCGTCGTCGTCGTCGTCGTCGTCGTCGCGATGACGACAGCACTGCTACCTAACAGGTCAACGGCAAGTGCTTTCAGTTTGACAGCTCTACAGCAGTCGTCGAGAAGCAGACATTCCATGAGCGAGGAATGTGCCAGCAAACTGGTGTTCTACAGAGAGCGAACCACGGGGCCCGGATTCTCGCACACGATCCGCCTTGAGGATTACTACGATCCAGTGTGGATGCCGGTGAATCGGTGCGAGTGAAGAGACATTTGATTTGTCTCGCGGTGACAGTGGAGCGATTATTCTCGTTTGATGGTGAAAGCCTGTGGCATTTCATTGTCGTTCGTACAATAACGGGTGTAGAACTTCGGTCCGTGGGGAAACTAGATGGACTATGATGATGTATTCCCATTCACTTGCGAGTTGCGACTATGATATCTCCAACTGTTGTGCAGATCAAAACTTGGACTGCTGCACCATGGGACTTCCCAGCAGAAGAGACATCGAACAATATCAAAGCGCTAAACCAATGTCAAAATCCTATTCAACGGCGCATAGGAACTTCCTAGAATTTCCACTGAGTACTCCACGAAGCAAGGGCGGAATGGGGAGGGGGGGGGGGGGGGGTCGATGACGAAGTTGCGCATATCATCCCATAATGTAATATGCACCTTGCGTTGTCATCACTCCCAAAATCTTCTCTCCTACATACATGGCAGTCCGCCGCCCAATGAACGTCTCCTAGAGTCGAACGACCGTCCAGCTTGAGTTGGGCGCCAGCCACTCCTCCTCGCGAACGAAGTTTCTCAGGCCGTCTCGGCACAGCGCCTCGGTGGCGCACACCCCCGCCTTCCTCGCGTCGCGCAGTGCCTCCCGACAGCGGCCGAGGCGGTCGAGTACCGCCTCAGGGGAGGATTGCACCAACGAACAATTCATACGAGCGGCCGAGGCGCGCGCCTTCGGCGCGCGCGGAGAAAAGCCCCGCGCGGGCTCGCTTCGCTCGCCCGCTCCAGGCTTTTCGTCTCGCTCGACAGCCGCCGCCTAACCATTCATTGCTCGCACTGTGTGCCAATGTCTGCTTGGTTCGATTCCGTTTCATGGAAAATTTTCGTTGATGGAAAATCTATCAATGCGTATTCTTTGCGCAGCGTGCTAAACTCTACGCAGTTGCACAATTGCCACCCTATCGTGCTGTCAGATTGGCTTCCACGTAAGACCTTCCATGAATTTCGCTCTATTACCTTACCCAGCTGGCGTATCAGCTTCCTACACGCATCACCAAGCAGCCCCACGGTCAATAGCGAAAATCAAAAATTTTAATTTTCTCTACGGTGTGCCTACGCGCGTCGTGGCTAGGGGTGCGATGTTGCGCGTTGCCTACCCGACACACCTGGCATACCATCCGCTCCGCCAGCCTTTCCAACCAGGCTTCACGGTCTGCAACAAAATTCAAAAATTTGAATATTCTCACCTACAGTATGCCTACGCGCGTGGTGGTTAGGGTAGGGATGGATACCATTCGCTTTGCTCGCCTTTCCAAGCAGACGCCACAGTCTACAGCGAAATTCAAAAAATCAAATTTTCTCGCCTACCGCAGGCTTTTCCGCGTAACGGACCGGTTTCGATACGGTTCCAGACCAGGCCCAGTACAGCGCCCCATAGCTGGGATCGGCCCACTGGGCCAGTCTGGAAATCTCGCTCGGGCAGCACACAGACACACAACCGGCAATTAACCTGTATATTTACATCGTGGGATGATCATAATATGCGTGAGATGATCATAATATGTAGCTCCAACTGGGTGCATCCTACAAGTCTCTCGTTTTGACACAGAGTAACCCCCAATGTTAGCATTTGTCGCCGCTAGTTTCAGATCTGACGGCCATCGGACGCCCGAGATACGGTTCGATATATATTATGACAGGGCCTGACCTGGCGGCGGTAAAGGCGCACAGGGTTTCGAAAGCGTTGGAAAGTAATTCTTTCGATTGCGTTTGTGTAGTTTGTGTCTCCGATTGTTGTGTTCGGTCTCGTTTCTGCCGGTTTTAGTCGGTTTCAGCGAGAAATGCAGCGGTGACGCCAGATTTTGAGGCGCGTGTCCGCCAATTACATTTTTGGGCATTGAGCGTCTCGAGCGCGTTCTTGCGACTTCAGCCGACAAAGAAGAAAGGAAATTGGCAAAATTCGATTGCCTAATAGTTCTAGGTACGTTTTGGCACTCCTCCCCTCCAAAAGTGGGGAGTGCTATAGTGATGGTGCGGATTCTGTGCAAATTCAAACGCTCATAAGTCGGACTAGAGTTGGCCAATCGGGGTGAAATTTTTTTTATTCGCTAGATCGCTAGATGGAGCACCCTGCATCGGAGGTCTCGACTTCCGTCCGGGACCCAATTTTTGGCAAGTTGCCAAAAACTCGATTTTTCGGCCTCTGTCGAACTTTGGACACTTGGAATAGTGTTCCAGTAGAACGGATGTTGACGAGCTTTAGGCCGAATATGTAAAAGACATTGGGCAATCCGATGGTAGTGGCGCCGCTGGGCTTGGTCCGGGCCTGCCTTGAGAAATTCAAATTGTTTCGATGAATTTTCAGTATTTTGGTGCAAAGTTGGGCTGATTGCTACATTTTGCTGTCAATTCGACTTTCAGGTGATAGAGCATTGAATGGTGCATAGTTTTTTCGCCGCGCCCCAGCGCGGCGAGTATATATACGGACGCTATTGTCCGTTTGTGGGTGTGTGTGTGTGTGTGTGTGTACGGAAAATCTAGACACGACGGTTAGTGCCACCCAATGGAGTCGAATGCGCTGAGTAACGTGCCGTTGTCCGTTTCTGTTGCTAATTTCGCTAGTTCGAGATATTTACAATTAAAATTCGAAAATGTCAAAAATGACACTTTTATTTACAAGTCGTACCGAGAAAGTTTTTGCTGAAATGGAAAGGGCATAAGACGCGATGAATTTGTGACATAGTTTCGGATTTTGGAATTCACCAAATTAGGGATATTTTCATGGTTTTTGTCATAATTCCCAAAATTCGACAAATTCAAACAGCTTAAATTTCAAAACTTCTTTGCACGGATGTATCGAGCATAGTCTGCCAAGTATTTAGCAAATAATTTCAGCGAATATAATTAACGAAATTAGGGATATTTTCAAGGTTTTTGTCAAAATCCCCAAATTTCGACAATTTCAAACAGCTTAAATTTAAAAATTTCTTTTTACGGATGTGTCGAGCATAGTCTGCCAAGTATTTATCAAATAGTTTCAGATTTTATAATTAACGAAATTAGGGATATTTTCAAGGGTTTTGTCAAAATTCCCAAATTTTGACAATTTCAAACGGCTTAAATTTCATAATTCCTTTACATGGTTGTGTCGGACTTGGGCTGCCAAGTATTTATCAAATAGTTTCAGATTTTATAATCAACAGAGTTAGGGATATTTTCAAGGGTTTTGTCAAAATTCCCAAATTTTGGCAAATTCAAACAGCTTAAATTTCAAAACTGCTTTGCACGGATGTATCGAGCATAGTCAGCCAAGTATTTAGCAAATAGTTTCAGCGAATATGATTAACGAAATTAGGGATATTTTCAAGTGTTTTGTCAAAATTTCTAAATTATGGCAATTTCAAACAGCTTAAATTTCACAATGTCTTTGCGTTGATGCACTGGGCATAGTCTGTCAAGTATTTAGTAAATAGTTTCTGATTTTTTAATTAACGAAATTTGGGGTATTTTAGTTAAAATCCTCAAATTTCGACAATTTCAAATAGCTTAAATTTCAAATTGTCTTTACATGGTTGTGTCGGGCATAGTCTGCCAAGTGTTTAGCAAATAGTTCTAGATTTTATAATTAGAGAATTTAGATCTATTTTCAAGGTTTTTGTCAGAATTTCAATTTCGACAATTTTAATCAGCTTAAACTTCAACAAATCTTTGTGTGGATGCATCGGTCCCTGAGCCCAAAAGAATAGGGCGTCGTCCCATTTATACCCTTTTCAATAGGGCGTCGTCTCATTTATACACCTTTCAATAGGGCGTCGTCTCATTTAGACGCTTTTATTGTACTGTGTGCCTGCGGCGAATTTCTCTGATCCATTTATGGATCAGTTGCCACAATTATATGCGCAAAGTGTGCCCGCGGCAAATCTTCTGATCCATGTGTGGATCAGGTACCACGAACAAATCCAAGACCAATTGCGGCGATACCCCACCAGATTGTCCGCTAAATGTCTAGCGGCACCTCACTATCCAGTGCACATTACAGCGCACGCGCTCTCAAGTTTACACTGATGCCAACGTGGTGCCACAGTTTTTAGACAAAGCTTGTTGTTCAAAACACTTTTTTCGACCAACATGCAAATTTGAAATTTTTTGGCAGGAAATTTGAATTTCTCAAGGCAGGTCCGGTCGGCGGGACCAAGCCCAGCGGCGCCACTACCATCGGATTGCCCAATGTCTTTTACATATTCGGCCTAAAGCTCGTCTCCATCCGTTCTACTGGAACACTATTCCAAGTGTCCAAAGTTCAACAGAGGCCGAAAAATCGAGTTTTTGGCAACTTGCCAAAAATTGGGTCCCGGACGGAAGTCGAGACCTCCGACGCAGGGTGCTCCATCTAGCGATCTAGCGAATAAAAAAAATTTCACCCCGATTGGCCAACTCTAGTCCGACTTAAGAGCGTTTGAATTTGCACAGAATCCGCACCATCACTATAGCACTCCCCCCTTTTGGAGGGGAGGAGTGCCAAAACGTACTTAGAACTATTAGGCAATCGAATTTTTTGCCAATTTCCTTTCTTCTTTGTCGGCTGAAGTCGCAAGAACGCGCTCGAGACCTGGCGTTCTAGCAAAAGTGCTGCAACAAAGAACACCGAAATATCACCACAGTCCAAGAGTTCGCAATTCATCCCACCGTGAAGAAATAGGCGCAAATTCAAACTTCCGGAGCCTCGATCGCCGTTCTTTGCTAATTATTGTCGAAACGCTTCCTACATACTTCCAACTGAAGTGTATCGAGACGCAGTAGCGCAAACAACTGTACGATGTCAGAGCAGACCTTATACGCACAATTCTGGTGGTTCAATAGGTCTCTCAATATATTCTCTTCTTCGATCGGGGTAGCTCTAATCGTTTTCGTTTTGGCCTTCTTTGGGACCTGCCAGAGGCTTCTGCGCTCCTTCTCCACGCGCGAGTTGGTGGGCAAATTCTTCTTGTCGGCGCTTTCCAGGGAAGATCGCCAGTGCCGCTGGCCAGCGGACGAGTTCCTCGCAGCTACCAGTGTCGCCCGAGGGCACTTGATCACCGCAGAAATGTTGCTCGTGTCGTCTGCAATGAAATCCGTATGGTCTCTTTCAGTCCGCCTCATAGCATTCATGGAAACCGGACAACAGCAATTATACCAAGATTCGCAGTGATCCTCAGAGTCTCTTCCAGCACAGAGCGAAGCTCGTCAATGGGCGCCAGACGCATCTGTTTCGATGGGGGAGAGAGCTTGAGATTCTCTCTCTTGGCCTCAGGAGGAGGAAGGGGGCCTTTGAGAGCGCCGCAGCCACTGTTCAGGAATCGTCCCACAACGTGAACGTGTTTACAAGATTCTGAGGACATTTTCAGAAACTGGGGGCAGCTGTAGTTCCAACAGTGGGCGCAGAAGCCGCAGTCGGCGCACGACAGAGGGCAGCAGACCCCGGCGCAGCCAGCCTGCTGACGCTCCTCATCCGTCGACTCGTAGACCTGGACGAAATGAACCACAGCAGCCGATATTCGCGCCCAACAATCGCGGAGCTTAGCCGACGTCATAGGCCATCTCAGGGGTCTCAGGGTTGAGGCTGTGGACCAGGTAGAGGCCCAGAACGACACTTCCCATTTCGTCCATCATCTCCTCGACGTATTCGTTAGGATCGACAGTTTCAGCCTTGAAATTCACCCTCTTCGAGTCCTAATTCGTCTATGTGATGTTGCTTTGTCAGATGGTCACAGAGATCGTTGACGGAGCGAAACTGAAACGCAACCACAACGCAAGAGGTAAGAATACAAAAGCAGCCAAAGCGGATGAATAGCAAAAAACTTTGGTTCCACACTGAAGACATGTCGACCTATACTATAATTAATGTTCTTCGAGGCCAGATTTTCTTCTCTGTGCTCGCGAGAGACGTGCGACCTCTTACTACTTCGAGCCGCAAACTTTTTCCCGCAGAATTCACATTGAGTTTCAGAATTATTGGACTTATCTGCCATGCTCGCCTCAAAAAATATTAATTGACTTCCGAATAGCGAATTGACATTCAAAGTCGTGCAAGTGGGCAATGGGTACTACACGTTGCGTGTGTTTACGCACTCTTGGACTGTGGTGATATTTCGGTGTACTTTGTTGCAGCACTTTTGCTAGAACGCCAGGTGCGCTCGAGACGCTCAATGCCCAAAAATGTAATCGGCGGACACGCGCCTCAAAATCTGGCGTCACCGCTGCATTTCTCGCTGAAACCGACTAAAACCGGCAGAAACGAGACCGAACACAACAATCGGAGACACAAACTACACAAACGCAATCGAAAGAATTACTTTCCAACGCTTTCGAAACCCTGTGCGCCTTTACCGCCGCCAGGTCGGGCCCTGTCATAATATATATCGGGCCGTATCTCGGGCGTCCGATGGCCGTCGGATCTGAAACTAGCGGCGACAAATGCTAACATTGGGGGTTACTCTGTGTCAAAACGAGAGACTTGTAGGATGCACCCAGTTGGAGCTACATATCATGATCATCTCATGCATATTATGATCATCCCACGATGTAAATATACAGGTTAAGGGGTAGAATAAGCAGCTGGGAGCGTGGCGCTCGCTGATTGGTTGAATATTTGAAACGACCTTCATTTATTGGATAGTTTCCAATTGTAATTGTACAAGTTGGTGCAATCGGCCCCTGGCCCCGGTCAATTAGCGGAGGAGCTTCCATTAAATCGGCGCTTCCGTTCGGCTTGACGGCGCCCAATCGACTTCGCCAGCCCTCTCGAATTCGCGCCCCGTAATTGGACAGGCCGACTATTCTTGGCGCAGGGTGGCCAATGACTGAGAGACTCATTTTGAGGAACTCCTTTTGATTCGGCTATAGTTTCGGTCAACATGGTTTTAGCTTGAGTTTCAGTTATGGATACAGTAGTACCTATGTATAGTACCACTGGCCGAGCTTTCAGTTTCAGCTATTGAAGCCAAGCTTCAGTTGTTCAAGTGCCAGAATGTCATATTTATAATTGGCTTAAACTGCGTGAACTGGTGGGATGTAGACTTCTAACAATCTACGTAAAAAAATTCATGATTAGGTGTAAACAAAACATCTACTTTGTATAAAATTTGTTGGGAATGCCGATAGTTTGCGAAGTTTCCAAATCAATTTCTGGCTCAGCAACTAAGACTACACTGCGATCTTCAGTTGCAGTCAGTTTCTTCTCACTTGCAGTTTTTAAAGTTTTCTGTCCCCGTTTTAATTAGAAATGCTTGTAGCGGAAACGGAATTAAAATATTCCACTGGCCACCCTGCCCTGGTGACTCTTCTCCTTCCCACCGACCTCTGGCGAAGGTGCACATTGAGCACCAGGGCGACCTCTGGAGGCACCAGCACAGTCTGAACAGGCTTCGCGTGACACTACATATGCGTGCAGGAGCCCCTGCAAAGAAGCACTTCAACCGGGCGGCTCAATACTGTGCTAGGCAGACTACAACAGCGGCTAACGTATGGGTTTCTTCGGATGGGAACTTTTGACTTGGCTGTAGGTACAGCTTTTCCGTTTAAAACCAACCAGCGTTGGTGGAACTGATCCACAGATGAATCCGAGAACTATGTACTTCGCTGCCACGCAAGACAAAAGAAGTGCATGCATACAATACCGCAATTTGTACTTGCCATGATCACCTTTTGGGAACACTCCAGGGCGACCACCGCGTGAATGGCAACGCGGTATAGGCAGTCGGTAGAGGCGATTAACTTGCTGCCGGCGCCCGCTCTGTAGACATAGTTTTCAGCATAAACGTCGTTCAGGTCATTGAAGTCGACGTCTTGGTACTGCAGCAACTGAAGAGACGAAGAGAGCTTCTGTTAATGAAGAAACTGGCTAGTGGCTGGGTCGACGCAACTGATACATCTAACATGGGTCATTATTTCCCTCTGAAGCCCTATGACTGCTCATGCAAAGTTGACAGTTTTGCCGATTCTGAAGTACAATCATGGTTGGCGCGGCAGCGCCAAA
>JASAMZ010009796.1:0-7500 GCA_030248115.1 Linhomoeus sp. GSCO2_2
CGACCTGGAGCAACAGGTCAGAGAACCGACTCATTTGAGGCGAACCATAGATCTATGCTTCACGGGAAGTCGGCTGCGAGTAGTGGGTGCCTGCAACCTCTCTGCGCCGATAGAGAAGCAGCACGCGGTTGTCAACATCTCCATAGCTGCTCAAAAGCCAATTCCAACCCCGCCAATGCCTACAGAGGCTAGGCCAGTTTACTCAAAAGCGAACTGGCAGCTGGTCAGGCGTGCTCTTGCTGAGAGCGGCTTACTGGAGGCAGCTGTTTCGGCTACCACAGTAGAGGAGGCCTGGCTCCTCTGGTCCTCTCGAGTATTGGCCACCATCCAGAGAGTAGTACCCCACAAAAGGCCCCAACTCCAACGCAAGAAACGACCCAAATGGCTAAGTATGGCTATCTCGCGTCTCTTGAAGGAGAAGCAAGCTGCCTGCAAGGCTTGGAAGGCCAGGCCTGACGACGCCTCCTTTGTACGCCACCTACAGTCGCCTCAGGAGGAGATGCAAGAAGGAGATTGTGGTGGCGAAGAAGAGAATGGTGGGCAACGCCTTCGACAACTGCACCACCATTCAGCAGTTTTGGCGCACATACCGGCTACTGAGCAATCACAAACCGGGATCTCAAGCCATTTATCTAAACGACCTGCAGTCTGTGGAAGCTGATCCGCAGCCTAGTGCAGTGTATTGCAACTTTGGTATTGGTGTAGTACTCAGATGCACGACATGTCTTGACCTTCTTGACTTTCGATGTAGGTGCATGAGTGGGTGGACGCTGGCACGCACATGGCATTCCGCCACCTTTTCAGTTCATCTGTAGCCTATACGGCTACATGCGCACTTCCAACAGTCTGATGTCAAAACAACATCTCACTTGGAGCCGTAATGGTAATTACGGTCACGCACCACTGACCTCGTAGAAAGAACCGAAGAGCTGGGATTAACCGTTTGCACAACTGAACGCTGAAAGTGCTTACTAATCTGCTGTAGGTTGAGTCGGAAAGATACACTGCGTGAGCAAACGCCTGTTCTGACGACGACACGTCAAAAGCAGCGGCGAACCCAGTGCTTTGGCGTCAGCAGTACGCCCGGGGGCAAGTTTGGACCGGGTTAGGACTCATTTCGACTTAATAGAGCCGGATGGCGAGGACAGCTGCCATTATGTGATTGTTATTTCGCATTCGTCCTATCAGGAATCGGGTCGCCCGCTCTTTTACACGTCGAGTTAATCGAAAACGAAACGCACTCCAAAGATGGGGCCAACTTTTTACGCGGCGCTGTTCCTGGGTTTCGTACTTTGCGCAAATTTCGGCGCGACGTTCTCCATACAGCCCTGGAGCGACCAGGAAATGGCCGACTTGGCAAATCGATTCAGGCGACTGGAGGCGTCGAAACGCGGTGAGTCGTACGGTGGAAAGCATGACTTGACAACGTATTGGTGCAAAAATTGGTAGTCTATGCGGCGCTGTAACTAGGACTACAGTAATCATCTGATTACGAATGTTCAGGAGCGAATTTCATGAAGAATTACTACAGCGGCTGGAGTGGACAGACGGGCGGCCTGAGACAACTGGAGAACTATCGCAGGGTCAACAACTGGTTAGCCAAACAGCGAGAAAATAAGTACTCTGGGGGCTGGGCGAGAAGCTGAGAGAATAGACAGTCGTGAAGAACCGAAGACTGCAACGTTGCGCGAAAGGGCTGAAAGAGTTAGAGATGCATAGCGACGCTTGTTTATTTGTGGAATAGAGTACCGTATACTCCTCTACCACCGGTTGCCTAACGTCAGTTCTGTACGCCAGTTTCTATCGCGTGTTCTATCGTTCTATCACGCCAGTTTCGTCAATGCAAGAGTGCCACTACGTTGATTGAAGAGTCCGTATCGAGGTCGTATCGCTTGTTATATTCCTAGCAACCGTTTCACTCCTCCACAGTAATCTCCAGGTTTCCCCTAAAGTTGGCGATTTGGTCCGAACAAAAGAGGGCGACTAGCGCCTTCTCGCCCGCCTGTCGGGGCAACACGGTGTACTCGGTCTCGAAGTATTCTCGCGCTTTCAGCGTTCTGGAAAGTGGAACGATTCTTAACCTCAAGAAGTGGGCACAACGCGATGAGTACAGTAACACACAAGTACCGTACCTCGGGCATTTGACGGGCACCGAGCGAGTCAGGCCGGCGCCGTCCAGCTTCAGACGGCAGCGAGTGAGCGCCACGCCGAGCGGATTGGTGAATGACAACTTGACGGTCAGCGGCGAGTTGACTCTGCCCACTTCTGGCACCTAAATGACGATTGAGAGCAGTTTGGATTCGTTTCTGTCTTCGTTTTGTGGCCAGTAGTCGTACATAGTACAGACCTCAACCGTGACTGGAGGCCGCATCACTTCAAACACCCGCTTGTAACTGAACATCTGGTCGCTCTCTTCGACGTGGGCCAACGCCAGCACTGCCATCTCCGAGTGCTCCTTCAGCAGCTTGCCGAACTCACTCGGCTTGGCGCCGATCGTGATCTCTTTTACTGGAGGGAACACAAGGAATTTCATGGTTTGACATATGACCGGGAAGACCCGCATTTTAGTGAAAACCTGCATAATTCGTTGGACAGTGACACTTCCAAAGCAGACTTCGCTTAGGCTCAAACTTGAGCTCCGGCTTAGGCTTAAACTCAGGCCGAGGTTTAGGCTTAGGCTCTCTGGTTACCACAAGAAAATATGCGGGTTTCCACTGGTATGCGTGCGGATAAACACATGTACATCGTCACTGACTCTGTCCAGGATCCAATTCCACGCGTGTCTCCTCCTCGTCGATCTCGCAGTGGACGCCGCCAGTATATCGGAGCACCACAACTTTCATTGTAACGTCGACCGATCGCGTCAGACTTCCCCGGTTCTGGATCTTGAGCACGCCTTGGACCTCGTCTTCCAGGGTGATCTAATTTGGTTTTCAACAAACAGTAGCACTTCTAAATGGGTGGGAATTTTGGGCGCTTTTAAAAAATTGCATAGCGCTTTTAATGAAGTCACGAAGCGCTTTTAAATGGCAACTAGCGGCCTGGGCGCGCGCCTTCGGCGCGCGCGGAGAAAAGCCCTGCGCGGGCTCGCTTCGCTCGCCCGCTCCAGGCTTTTCGTCTCGCTCGGCGCTGCGCGCCTCGCTCGACAGCCGCCGTCCCACTTCTTTGTTTCACTGTATGACAATATCTACTTGGTTCGAATCCCTTGCGTGGAAGGAAGTTTTGTTGATGTAAAATTATCATTTGCGGATTTTTTTCCCAATGTGCTAAACTCAGTGTAGTTGCACACATTACTACCCTATCCTATTATCATATTGGTTTACACGCAATACCTTCCGTGCGGTATCCACAGTCTACAGCAAAACTGAAAAATTTGAATTTTCTCGCTTACAGTATGCTTGCGCGCGTCGTGGCCATGTGCGTGAACTTGCATATTGCCCACCCTACATAACCAGGATACCAACCGCCTTGCCCGCCCTTCCAAGCAGGCTCCACTGTCTAGAGCGAAATTCAAAAATTTGAATTTTCTGACTTACAGTATATGATACAGCGTCGTGGCTGGGTGCGAGAAGTTGCACATTGCCCACCCTACACACCCGACATACCAGCCGCTTCGCCCGCCCTTCCAAGGAGGCTCCACTATCTAGAGCGAAATTCAAATATTTGAATTTTCTCGCCTACCGTAGGCTTTCTCGCGTAACGGACCAGTTTCGGCAAATCAGTGGGCCCGCCCCAGGGTAGCGCCCCATAGGTCGCCAGGGTATACGGGCCCAGTCGGGCGGGACGATTGGAGCAAACAGAATCACAGACAAACAGACTCACAACCAGGGATTAAGGGGTAGAACTAGCGGCCTGGGCGCGCGCCTTCGCGCGCGCGGAGAAAAGCCCTGCGCGGGCTCGCTTCGCTCGCCCGCTCCAGGCTTTTCGTCTCGCTCGGCGCTGCGCGCCTCGCTCGACAGCCGCCGCCTAACCTCTTATTTGCTTAATGGTGTAAGAATATCTGCTTGGTTCGATTCCCGTGCTTGGAAGTAACTTTTGTTGATGGAAAATTATCATTTGCGGATTTGTTACGCACCGTGTTAAACTCTGTGAAGTTGCACACTTGCTACCCTATCATGGTGTCATATTGCCTTCCATGCATCACCTTCCATGTGGCCCCCACTGTCTATAGCAAAATTCAAAAATTTGAATTTTCTCGCTTACAGTATGCCTACGCGCGGCGTGCCTGGGCGAGTGAAGTTCCACATTGCCTACCCTACCCAACTGGCACACCAACTGCTTCGCCCGCCTTTCCAATCGCGCTCCACGGTCGTCTCGAAAATTCAAAAATTTGAATTTTTTCGGCTACAGTAAGCTTTTTCGCGTAACGGACCAGTTTCGGCAAATCTGCGGGACCACCCAAGGGTAGCGCCCCATAGGTCGCCAGGGCATACGGGCCCAGTCGGGCGGGACGATTGGAGCAAACAGAATCACAGACAGACTCACAACCAGGGATTAAGGGGTAGAACTAGCGCTTTTAATTGGCCACGACAGCTTTTGCTTGCCGCTCTTCGGAAATGGCAGGAGGCGCTTTTAAAATGGCAGAACGCGCTTTTAAATGGCATGTTGCGCTTTTAATTCCTCCGGCAGTATTCCCCTGGACTTGACGCGGTGGAGGAGCGTATTCATGGCACGCAGCAATGGTCATGCATCGCTGTTTGCGCGACAGGGCAAAGCAGGGAAGGGGCTCAGCCGGCCTAAGCAGGAGGTGAAGTATATGGGGGAATGTGCACTCCACCCACTGTTTGCACTAAAACTCGGTCGGCGTCGCGCCTGGCGGGTCTCAACTGAGGCTTAGCGCGACCACCAACTTCAGGGCGCGCTCCGCGCGCCCTGAAGTCGGTCACCGGTCGCGTTAAGCCTAAGCTTCGACCCGCCAGACTGCGACGCCGACTGACTCTTGTGGACTGTGGGCGCAGGGCGAGCCTAAGCATAGCCTGAATTCAAAGGAATATACGCTGTCAAGGGATAGCAATGTGTTCAATCAAGCAATGCGAATTTTGGACATCCAAGTTTAACGTGAATGCAACGAGAAAGTTATCCATTCAGTGCGCTCGCTTATATCCCCACCGTGTGCCTTTTGGTTGACCATCGGCACGGCTCCGCAGCTTCCACGGAATTAAAAGCGCAAGTTGCCATTTAAAAGCGCATTCTGCCATTTTAAAAGCGCTTCCGGCCAAATTAAAAGCGCACCGCTGCGTTTCGCGATCGCCAGAAATTAAAAGCGCAAGATGCCAATTAAAAGCTGGACGTGCCATTTAAAAGCTGCAAATATTTATCCCCCTTCTAAATTTCAACAGCAATTCTACCGTACTCCCACCGCGTCGATTTTCTCCAATTCAAACTCGACGTCGTCCAGCTCCTTCTGCTCGCGCACCTTGAACAGATCCAGAATGTCCTGCCGCTCGTCCTTGACCCACGAGCGAACCGCGCGCAGGATTTGCTCGCTGGAATGTAGAGTGTAGAAAGTAGAAGCTATTTTACAGTTTTTGCCGAATGATGCAGCACCTTACCGCTCGTCTTCATCCCCCTCTCTGGCCTTGTAGGTGTCGTTCAGAAGTTCCGCCTTGTGCGGCTTCCCCACTTGGCTCGTGAGAAGAGCCCGGCCGACGCTGCAAGTGCCACAATAGCAGGTTTACGGTATATAACCGATGCACAAAAACAATTTTCTGCTTCAGATTGTCTGCAATATCTCTCACTCTCTAGTGTCGATCCTCGTGCGAAGCAGCTTCCTTCCACCGGGCGCCTGCGGGTCTTCGTCGTAGAACCAATCGACGACGTCGGCGTTCACCTCCCCATAGATGAACCAGCCGTCGTATTGGTGTTGGACGTTACCCTGCCGAATCGCCTTGACCGACATCGGGCCGCACTGGTAGCGGCCTGGAATGGAAGGGGCATTTGTTTACCCATGTGCTCTGAATGTGGGTGCTACTACTACAGTAGCGTCGTTCCACAGTGTCACTTTCCTGGTTACTACAGATGCGCTACAGTACAGTGTAGTACTACTTCCGAGCTAATGAGGATGGTACATACATACTGTAAATACTCCAATAGGCTTCCACCCCCCTCTCACCCCATTTTGCGACATCTCTCCAAGGCGCCGATCGGGGGGGGGGGCGGGGGGGAGGCTAATGGAGAATTTTCTGTAAGTATTGCACTACAACCTACAACGCTCCACCCAACCGTGACTCATTTCCTGTGGCGTGGCGTCGATTGCCTGCCAGCCGTCGTAGGCGGGCGGCAAGTCGTCCCTTCTCATCCAGGCCTCGTTCCACACGTGGAAGTTCCAGATGGAATCCCCAGTGCCGATCTCCTTGAAACGTTTGGTCGCGGCGCTTCGCAAGTAGACATTGTCCACGGTGAAGGATTGGTCGGTGTCGTGGGCCGACCGAATGTTGGTCACGCTCCGGCAGGGTTTGCCCAGACTGCGGCACACTGCAATGTGGAAACAACAAACCACATTATGTCACTTGTGTTCAAGACAAAACAAAACAACATAACTACATGCTTGTCGTGGGCTACGGTATGAACCTAAAGTTGATCCTTGACTAAAACCCAAGTACGAGCCTTGGCCTACATTAAGTTGAAGCGTGAGCCTACGCATACGCTTGAGAACAAGCCAAGGTAAGCCTGTGTAAGCATTGGCTTAGACATAAGACTGAGCTAGGCCTGAGCTGGAGTTTGAGACATGCACTGTAACAGCTCGCCGTTGGGCCACAACAGACGAACAATAAAATTTCGTGGGCTTCGTGCAGATTTCGAGACTCACAGCTGACTAGGACGGCGGAGAAGACCCAACACTGGCCGTATTTGACCGGCTCGTTTGGAGAATCGACGTATTTCTCGAAGATGGCTGCGCTTCCGGTCCACTCCCATGGAGCGGTGCCGTCGTCGTAGGGCTCTTGCCACCGCCCTCTTAGAATGTTGTCGTTGACCTGCATTTGTGTTACCGTGAAAGTCAACTTAATCTCGGAAAATTTGTGGCAAGAGGAAGCTGGTATTCCAGTCAGATTGGAATATACATAGGCTGCTGCTCTAAGATAGGTAGGCGTCTGGCCTGCCAGTATTGGAGAACACAGAAGTTTAGATCTCACCGCCGCAGTCAATCTTCGCGCCACCATGACTGGCTCGGCTCTCTCGATGTCTGCCAAGTAGTCTCCCTGTCTTAGCGCCAGCAATGCGGAGTACAGACTGACGTCCTCGAACTGAAGTTGATTAAATTCAAAAAATGTTTTCTATTCTAGTCCCAAATTCAGGCCAGTGTGTCACCTGGCCATAGACCCAGGGCAGAGCCATGTATTGGTTGGCCTGGGCCCCTTGGAACACTGCACCTTTGTCGTTCAAGACGTATTCTTTTCGCAGCTTCTCGTCATCCAGAAACACCTTGTCGTCTGCAATAAAATTATTTCACAGGAAATATCAGTAATTGAGTTTTAAGTACAAAACCCTATAGATATTCTT
>JASAMZ010009796.1:15000-43454 GCA_030248115.1 Linhomoeus sp. GSCO2_2
CATAGAAGGGGGAAGGTTCGGCGCAGAAATCTGACTTCGTGGTGTCGATCAGGGTGCGCAGCAGTCGCTCTCCACCGGGCGCCAGTGGGTCTTTGACGTAAATTGATTGGACAATGTCCGCATTCACCTCGCCGTAGATGAACCAGCCGTCGTAAGGCAGCTTCACGTTGCCCTCTCGAATCGCCTTGACCGACATCGGGCCGCACTGGGCACGATTGCGCATGTTGGGATCCGGATCTACAAAGATCTCGTCGCGCTGAACACTACTCCAACGCCGGCAGACGCCAAGGTGTATGCGAGTTCATTCACTGAACTATGGATGTTGAATTCAGCTGGTAACCGGTGTTGTAGGTTGTATTGACGCCTGGGTGCGTTGACGCCGCGTCAACACACCCCGGGATAAACTGACGCGCGTCAATCTACCCGATCTTATTCTGAGTTGCGTTGACGCCTGCCCTTATTCAACTAGGTAGGCGCGTGTTGAAAGCACTCTAACTTCTGCCTTTGCCTCGTTAGCGCTGTAGATAGCTCCAGGTGGTCACAATGGCCATGTCAGATTCTACCTTGGCTCGGACAAAGCACCGTAGGTGCTGGAGGCGTCATTCCATGAACGCTGGCACGAAACGAATTCTGAAGTGTCACAATGGGCTTCCTCTTCAGAGTACTACGTCGACGGAGATGACACTGGTAAGTAATCGGATCGGCCAAAGTGAGATTGTGTACAGGTCCTCCTGGGATTTAGGTAGTCACTAGAAGTATGCAAAATACTAGAGGCTAGAAAGAAAGAGACACCCACTAGAGGTCCGAAGCCAGTGTCTTCACTCGATTTCACTTTGTATTGAAGACATGAGTAGAGTGGTGCAACATTAAACGGCGTCATTGTCTGAACTCGGTTTTGGAATTGTCTCATCTCTCCGCACGCTTATAGGCACTACGAAGCTCTGTAGTCAATCAAGGTTGCGCGGCGTCAGCGCACCCGACCTTATTTCGCGTCCCTCAGCGGGAAGACAGTCTGAGTCCAATTGAATAAGGCGGCAGGCGTCAACGCACCCCGAGATAAGCTCGGGTACGTTGACGCGCGTCAATTTATCCCGGAGTCAATACAACCTACAGCACCGGCAGCTACCAGAAGGCCACTAGTCAGAATTTCCACATGCCGTAAATCTTCTAATAAGCGCCCTGGGTGCCTATTATTTCGCCCGGCCTCAGCCGGGCGAACCCCTACGAGAGCTTATCGTGCGTGCGTCCGTCCGTTCGTTCGTCACGCTCTCAGATCTCGGCGTTGGTAAGTCGTAGGAAGGAGGTCTTGGACTTTATGGATAGGTCTCGACTCACTGAGAATTGCGCTAAGAGGTTTCGAAATTCAAAAGTTTGAATTACGCGCGCTACAGTAACCCGAAGGTTCAAACTGAAAACGGCTGTAACTCGCTCGTCTTACGTCGTAGAGCGGCGTGCGATAGGTCAACTAAAAGGTCTCGACGTGCTCTTTCGTTTGGCATTAAAACTTTTGTTAATTACGCAAACACGCAACACGAAAAGCGACATTCTCGCGTTTTTAAGGCAGAAATCGCTCTAACTCGCTCAGCGTGCGTCGTAGGGAGACGACCTTGGGTTGGTTGGATAGCTCCCGACTCACTGATCATTTGTTCATCTATTGGTCGAAACTCAAAAATTTGAATTTCGGGAGCTACAGTAACCCAAAGATTTAAAACGCGAAACTTATATAACTCGCTCGTCTTCCGTCATAGAGAGACGATCTTGAATTCGTTGAATAGATTTCGGCACACTGATAATTCCGTTAGGAGATCTCGAAATTCAAAAGTTTGAATTGCGCGCGCTACAGTAACCCGAGGGTCCAAAACGCAAAACGGCTCTAACACGTTCGTCTTACGTCGTAGAGCGGCGTGCGATAGGTCAACTAAAAGGTCTCGACGTGCTCTTTCGTTTGGCATTAAAAGTTTTCTTAATTACGCAAACACGCACCACGAAAAGCGACATTCTTACGTCTTAGCATAAAAATCGCTCTAACTCGCTCAGCGTGCGTCGTAGAGAGACGATCTTGAGTTGCTGGATAGCTCTTGACTCACTGATCATTTGTTCTTCTATTGGTCGAAACTCAAAAGTTTGAATATCGCGAACTACAGTAACCCAAAAGTTCAAACAGCAAATGGGCCCTAACTCGCTCGTCTTACGTTGTAGAGCGGCATTCGTTCGACCGTTTGAAAGCTTACGTGGAGGAGGCAGTTGTTGAACGGTCATTCCTAAAGAAATACTTTTGTTTTTAAACCCTTGTCTTACGAACAACTTTGTCTGCTAAAAAAATTAATCCCGGGCGATTCCAATGTTGCCTTGCAACAACCGCTCAGAAATGCGTGTGTCTTGCTCAAAAAAATAATCCGTGGCGATCCCAATGTTGCCCTGCAAGAACCCCTCAGAAAGGAGCGTGTCAGATGTAACGCATGAATAGTGGACTCCGGGCGGGCGCGCTTCATATCGGAAAGGCTTCGAAATACTTTACAAAAGTATTCACTCCTTTACTCTTCCACTTTAAAACACTCACAAACCACTCTGTATTAATAAAACAACTCAACTTTTTTAAAACAGCTTGTTTTAACCTACCTCTAGGAGGGACGCTTATTGAAGGGGGGGGGGGGCGCTTATTGAAGGGGGGGGGGGGGACGCTTATCGAGGTGAGGCGCTTATTATCGCGAACCCCACGAGAGTGCCAAAAATACCCCGGAATACCCAGTTACTGATACATTATGGTGTACATTTGCATAGAGTACTCTGAAACTGTTGAACTCTCGATCAAATATCTGTCATTTGTCGTTGAAGTGTCAAAGACTGCGCTATCTTGTGTTAGAAATGGTCACACAGCACGTGCGGTAGTGTGAGTGCTACAGGTACAGTAGGTACTGATCAAAGGTGGGCACTTATTGGAAGGGGGCGCTTATTTTCTCAACATTCCTCTAGGACTGAGGGGCGCTTATTGGAGGGGGGTGGGCTATTCGAGGGGGGGGGGGGCGCTCATTGGAAAATTTACGGTAGTTAAATTTGAGTCGATTAGCTGCTCTGACTGAATTCGCCTTGCAATCCAATCGTTGCGTGGCATATTATTCATGGCGGCTCACCGTCGCTAGCCTCTTGCGGAGTGGCGTCAACGACTTGCCATCCGTCGTATCCGGGCGGCAGGTCGTCCCTCTTCATCCAGACCTCGTTCCACACGTGGAAGTTCCAGACGTCGTCGAAGCACCATTTCTTGACCTTTTCAAACCTCTTCGTTTCGTCGTTTCGCATATACTTCCAGTCGATCGTCAGGGTCCTATCTCTGTCGTGGGCAGAAGAGACGTTGGTCACGCTTCGACACGGAATGCCCAAGGCGCGGCATACTGAAATTATGTATGCACCTACTACATATGCAGCAAACGTGACTCGAAGGGCCGGTGGGGTTGGGGGGGGGGGGGGGGGGGGGGGGTTGATAGCCTCTAGTAGCTTCTAGTGTGCCTGATACACAATTTCCGCTCAAAGTTCGATTACTCACATTGACGGATCATTCGCGTACGAGAGGCACTGCCTATCCAGTTTAGCTACACTATAGGGGCCGTCCCCAACGCCGACCTCCACCGGCCACTTTCCCTGCTTTTCGTGACGGCGTCTCATGTGCATGCATATACAGTAAGTGTCAGGCTTCTACGGATGGCCAATATCGGAAATTCCATTTGCGTATGCGTATGCGTATACTCAAACAAACTCATTTGCGTATGCGTATTGCGTAGTGCGCATAGGAAAAAGTTTGCGTATCGGGTTGAGCGCGTCAGCGCTCAACCCAATTTGTTCGGCTGGGGGCCAGTGCGCCCCCGGGGACTAGGGGTTAGTACTACGTCACATAGGTATACTTAACCGATCGGGCTGAAATTTTTACCACAGTTGTTCATAGTAACAAGAAGTATTGTGCTAAAATTTTAGACAGATCGGTCAAGTGGTTCCCGAGATATTAAATGAAAACTGTCGAAAAATTAACCGATCATCTAATTGCCATGTTTTCGGCCTCGTTCTCGCGAACGGCAGTAGCTAGAGCAGAGTTTTATGGCTCGTTAGATTAGCCTATCAACCGCATTTATCATGTTAAAAAATCACAGAGGTCGGTTGAGTATTGCGGTCGTAGGCCCCGATCAAAAAATTGGCTGAAAGTCCCACTCAAGACGGCCGAGCTCTAGTGGTGCATGCTGGGCCGCCAATCGAAGTTGACCACCAAAGTGCACCATAAGGTGAATAAATGTGTAGAACATTAGATCTTTCTAAGTTGCGTAAGAAACAAGCTTAGAGTAAAAACTGGGTACCCAGTTTGGATGATGGTAAAAACTGGATGATGGTTGATTGGCATTGCATAGTGTGTTGTGCATTTGGGGAGTATATTCAATAGTGTGTCAGAATAGAAACTCGAGCATTTCTTTGGGGAGTTTCGCCGCAGTTACCTCGAGTTTCCAAAGGTAGTTTGTGCCATTCTTGGGCAATCGTTGCCTATAAAGTGTATTGGTGGGTACTGATCCATAAATGGATCAGGAATGTTCGCCGCAGGTTCACTTTGGAATGAAGAGGGTCTAAATGGGACGACGCCCTTTTCCTTTGGGTCACAAATGCGGGCGGTTACGATACCGTTGCTGTAGACTGCAGAACCGCACAGTAATTGCCATGTTTCGTGTTCGATACAATAGGTGGCAAAACATACGTTGCACGACACATCTATGGAAAAATATTGCTTAGTTATAGCCATTTGAAAACGCTGAAAAATGCCATATTTGACAAAACCCTTATAAATATCCCTATATTCTTGAATTCTAAAATCTGAAACTGTTTCATAATTACTTGGCATACTACGCCCGGTACATCCACGCAAAGATATTTTGAAATTTTAGTTGTTTGAGATTGTCGAAATTTGGCAATTTTGAGAAAAACCTTGAAAACATCTATAAATTCGTTAATTTATTTCAATAATAAAATCTATAATGGTAAATCTATAAATTCGTTAATTATAAAATATAGAACTATTTGCTAAATAGTTGGCAGACTATGTCCGACGCAACCATGCAAAGACATTCTGAAATTTAAGCTATTTGAAATTGTCTAAATTTGGGAATTTTAACAATACCCTTGAAAATGTACGTAAATTCGCTAATTATAAAATCCGAAATTATTTGTTAAATACATGGCAGACTATGCTCGATACTTCCGTGCAAAGGAACTTCGAAATTTAAGCCGTTTGAAATTGTCGAAATTTGGGGATTTTGACAAAACCCTTAAAAATATCCTAAATTTCATTAATTATAATCTCTGAAATTATTTGCTAAATATTTGGCAGACTATGCTCGACACATCCGTGCAAAGAAGTTTTGAAATTTAAGCTGTTTGAAATTGCCGAAATTTGGGAATTTTGAAAATACCCTTGAAAATATCCCTAATTTCGTTAATTATGAAATCTGAAACTATTTGTTAAATGCTTGGCAGACTATGCCCGACACAATCATGTAAAGAAGGTATGAAATTTAAGCCGTTTGGAATTGTCGAAATTTGGGAATTTTGACAATACCCTTGAAAATATCCCTAATTTCGTTAATTATAAAATCTGAAACTATTTGCTAAATACTTAGTAGACTATGCTCGACACATCCGTGAAAAGAAATTTTGAAATTTGAGCTGTTTGAAATTGTCGAAATTTGGGGATTTTAACAAAATCCTTAAAAATATCCTAAATTCCGTTAATTATATTCGCTGAAACTATTTGCTGAATACTTGGCAGACTATGCTAGATACATCGGTGCAGAGAAGCTTTAAAATATAAGCTGTTTGAATTGTTCGAAATTTGGGAATTTTGACAAAAACCTTGAAAATATCCTTAATTTGATGAATTCCAAAATCCGAAACTATGTCACAAATTCATCGCGTCTTACGCCCTTTCCATTTCAGCAAAAATTTTGCCGATACGACTTGTAAATAAAAGTG
Source organism: Linhomoeus sp. GSCO2_2 (assembly GCA_030248115.1). Classification (NCBI taxonomy): domain Eukaryota; kingdom Metazoa; phylum Nematoda; class Chromadorea; order Monhysterida; family Linhomoeidae; genus Linhomoeus; species Linhomoeus sp. GSCO2_2. The sequence goes on from JASAMZ010009796.1 coordinate 21,001, forward strand.
TCATTTTTGACATTTTCATATTTTAATTGTAAGTATCTCGAAATAGGGAAATTAGCAACAGAAACGGACAACGGCACGTTACTCAGCGCATTCGACTCCATTGGGTGGCACTAACCGTCATGTCTAGATATTCCGCACACACGGACACACGGGCACACGGACACACACACAGACATTAGCGTCCGTATATATACTCGCCGCCCTGGGGGGCGGCGAAACAAGCTGTGTGTGTAAAAAGTTCAACCTATACTTTGTGTCTGTCAAATGTTGGTGAACAGTATAGTGAACTTTGTACACATCGTTAGCCGCATCTGGAGAAAGTGCCTTGAGAATGTGTACCTTAATGCCAAGTGCAGCTATCCCCACGATACGGTTGTCTGTACAGCTGATCTGAAGCTCAGTGATATCGCCGCGTTCGCTATATGTTATCGGCATGATACGACGCCGTTTATCTGATGTTTCCTACCTGTGTGAAAACGTCACATCCAACAAAAAAAACTTGCCAAAAGTTTGGTGCGAACGAATTCCCGTGTTCAGCGTACGCATTTCTATTTCCGAGTGCACATTCATCAATAAACAGATGTTCTGGCTATCAGACGAAAAGCTCAATTTTGACATTTTTCTAAATTTTAATTCTAAATATCTCAAAATTGGAATTTATTAAAACTGCAAAACTATGTCACAAATTCTTAGTGGCATACGGCCTTACCATTTCTGCGTTCAAATTCGTCACAAAACGATGTTCTATTTTGTTGATTTATGGAATTTTGAAAAATAATCACGCATTTCTATTAAATTCCATATTTGCAAAAAAATTCTCTTGCATTACAAATTATCCGCAGTCTATACTCTTTCCATTTCTGAAGAAATTTCGCCGCTATATCATCAGGTGAAAAAGTCGATTTTTGACATTTCCGTATTTTGATTGTAAATATCTCGAAATTGTAATTTTCAAAAGCTGCAAAACTATGTCACAAAACCTTATTGGCATACGACCTTTCCATTTCTGCATTCACATTCGACAATAAATGACGTTGTATTTTAGTCAATTTATGCAATTTTGACAAATAATCGCGTATTTCTATCAAATTCCACATTTGCAAAAAAATTCTTTTGTGTTACAAATTATCCGCGGTCCATGCCCCTTCCATTTCTGAAGAAATTTCGCGGCTAGCGCATCAGACGAAAAAGTCGATTTTCGACATTTTCGAATTTTAATTGCGAATATCTCGAAAATGCGAAATTAGCAACAGAAACGGACATCGAATCCGTACTCAGCGACATCGACTCTACTTGACCGCATATGTCACTGACTTTACTTCGGTGCGACGGAAACACACACAGACACACAGACACACACACACATTGTCATCCGTATATATACACCTCGCCGCGCTGAGGCGCGGCGAAAAAAGTTACATGGTCCCAACCGTTACTTCCGGTTCGAGTTCGGGGCTCGGCTCAAGACGGCCGAGCTCCAGTGGTGCAGGCTGGCGCGCCAATCGAAGTGATCCGGTCTAGACCATCATGGGGTGAACAAATGTGTAAAACATTTCATCTTCCTAGGTTGTTTGGTTCTTGAGATATGGATGCCCAAAAGTTGAAACCGGGACGCGCGCGGATCTCGGCTCACTTACGCCGAGCTCTAATGGTGCAGGCTGGGGCGCCAATCAAAGTGATCCGGTCTAGACCACCATAGGGTTAATTAATGTGTAAAACATTTCATCTTCCTAGGTTGTTTGGTTCTTGAGATATGGATGCCCAAAAGTTGAAACCGGTACGCGCGCGGATCTCGGCTAACTTACGCCGAGCTCTAATGGTGCAGGCGGGGGCGCCAATCAAAGTGATCCGGTCTAGACCACCATTGGGTGAATAAATGTGTAAAACATTTCATCTTCCTAGGTTGTTTGGTTCTTGAGATATGGATGCCCAAATGTTGAAACTGGTACGCGCGTGGATCTCGGCTCACTTACGCCGAGCTCTAATGGTGCAGGCGGGGGCGCCAATCAAAGTGATCCGGTCTAGACCACCATTGGGTGAATAAATGTGTAAAACATTTCATCTTCCTAGGTTGTTTGGTTCTTGAGATATGGATGCCCAAAAGTTGAAACTGGTACGCGCGTGGATCTCGGCTCACTTACGCCGAGCTCTAATGGTGCAGGCTGGGGCGCCAATCAAAGTGATCCGGTCTAGACCACCATAGGGTGAATAAATGTGTAAAACATTTCATCTTCCTAGGTTGTTTGGTTCTTGAGATATGGATGCCCAAAAGTTGAAACTGGTACGCGCGCGGATCTCGGCTCACTTACGCCGAGCTCTAATGGTGCAGGCTGGGGCGCCAATCAAAGTGATCCGGTCTAGACCACCATAGGGTGAATAAATGTGTAAAACATTTTATCTTCCTAGGTTGTTTGGTTCTTGAGATATGGATGCCCAAAAGTTGAAACTGGTACGCGCGTGGATCTCGGCTCACTTACGCCGAGCTCTAATGGTGCAGGCGGGGGCGCCAATCAAAGTGATCCGGTCTAGACCACCATTGGGTGAATAAATGTGTAAAACATTTCATCTTCCTAGGTTGTTTGGTTCTTGAGATATGGATGCCCAAATGTTGAAACTGGTATGCGCGCAGATCTCAGCTCACTTACGCCGAGCTCTAATGGTGCATGCTGGGGCGCCAATCAAAGTGATCCGGCCTAGACCTCCATAGACCTCCTGTGGCCAGACCTGTCTGTGCATCAAACCTCCGGTGGCCAGACCTGTCTGTGCATCCAACCTCCTGAGGCAGACCTGTCTGTGCATCCAACCTCCTGTGGCCAGACCTGTCTGTGCGTGCATCCAACCTCCGGTGGCCAGACCTGTCTGTGTCCCCACACCTACAACAGCAATCCTTTCAAAGCAGACGTGTCTAAGTCACCTCTCAGCAACCCTGCTCTTTGCCCCCCCCCCCCCCCCTGAAGGTGTCCACTCTGTGGACATGGACAGGGTGTGTATTTCAGGAAAGTTCCCCCCTGCTGGGGGGTAAGGACAGGTGAATTTGTTCGTCCTTATGAAGACTGAAGATGAACAGGCTGTGTATCTCAGATGACTTCGGGCCCTCTACTACACGGACAAATTCAGCGTGCTCTGTATATGGGTGCCCAACTCTCACTAAATTATGAGTCTCTGTGTTTGTCGTTTGTGTACTTACTGCAAGCAAATCGCTTACCCAGCAGTAGTGCAGAATGTGCATGTACCAATGTTATTACCTCCAGAAGCTCTGTTAGCAGGTGAAGCCATCTACTTGCGTGCATGGCTGAGCAGTCAAAGTGGGAGTTAGACCTAGTCCCCCGTGGAATTGATGACGTGTCTCTAGCGCTATAGGTCGAAACGCGTCATTGATAGTCTTGGTTTGTTCCAGTTTGTGTATCGTGTTAAAAATTTTTGGAAATTGAGTTCATGCATCACAATGGATGCTGAACGACTCCCTCTGTGTGTGTGTGTTTTCTGTCTACACATTTTCTACTCAATTCTCTTTCAAATTAGCCATGGGGTCCGTCACCCTTGCGTACGTTGCACTGAGTGCGGACATTGTGTTGTGTGAGATGGCAGGCACTGAAGCCAAAGTTCAAAAGTTCAAAGTTTCTTCTGGACCAGACCGACACAGTACCATAGTACCGTAATCCAATCGCCAGGCGAATGGGGCGGACCAGTAAAGTATCACACGTGTGTTGATAGTGGTAGAGTGCGTTTGCCGCATGTACGTTGTGCGTACGTGATAAGCTTCGTGCGCGTGAACAGAGCACGCTGAATTTGTCCGTGTAGTAGAGGGCCCGAAGTCATCTGAGATACACAGCCTGTTCATCTTCAGTCTTCATAAGGACGAACAAATTCACCTGTCCTTACCCCCCAGCAGGGGGGAACTTTCCTGAAATGCGTATGCGTACGATTTCAATGATCGAATTTAGCGAATAATCCAATTTGGAACGACACTGTTGTAATCGGAGGAGATATAAACTGATTCTGTGTCGGGTGTCATTAGTTTTGGCTGTAATCAAAAGATTGAATGAAATTCGAGACAAATTTGGTTTGCTGTTAGCTCACTTGTAGGCCAAATTGGTCGCAAGTTGGTGCCTTTTGTCGCACTTTGTGGCTTTCTTACGCATACGCAAACGGTTTGCGTATGGAGTTCTGCTTGCGTATGCGTACGTGAAAATTTTTGCGTATGCGTATACGCATCCAAAATCCTATACGTATACGCAAAGTTAATATTGCGTATGCGTATACGCATCCATCAGTACAGGCTTCACGCATATGGTGTGGTGGCTATAGTGGCCTAGCCAATTCATGCGTCGTTGACGACACCCACGGCTGAGTAGGACGCCGGAGAAGACCCAGCATTGGCCGTACTTGACAATTTTGTACGGGTTGCAGACGTATTTCTCGAGAATCTCCACGCTGCCGGTCCACTCCGTCGGATTGGTGCCGTTGTCGTATGGCGGATCCCATTCTCCCTCCAGAATCAGCTCGTTGATCTATTGACGGCGTCACCTTTACAATGCTCATAGATACCTGCCTACCTTACCTGAAAGGGCTATATCCGAATGAGTGCCCCCAAGTTCTGAATGAGTGCCCCCAAAATTCTAAATTAGTGCCCCAATGTTCAGAGCACGTCTTTTATCTAGCCACGGTGTGGATGGATCGGCAGGGCCAAGAATCTCGTCTGGGGAGAGTCGTTACCGTGGTCGTTCACTATACCTTCAAGCCAGATTGTCTTTTGAAATCAAGCTATGCTTAGGCTCGCCCTGCGCCCACAGTGCATAAGAGTCAGTCGGCGTCGCAGTCTGGCGGGTCGAAGCTTAGGCTTAACGCGACCGGTGACTGACTTCAGTGAGCGCTAAGCCTCAGTTGAGACCCGCCAGGCGCGAAGCCGGCCGAGTTTTAGTGCAAACGGTAAGTGGGGTGAACACTCCTCCTTCTACTTCACCTCCTGCTCCTGCTCTGGCCGGCTGTGCCCAACAGGTGATTCACACGGCCGCAGTTGTAGCGCGCCTTTGGACGCTGGTGGCACTTATTCAGAATTTCACTGATTCAGAACTTGGGGGCACTCATTCGGACCCAACCACCTAAAAGGCGTAATCTAAACGTAAACACTACAGAATGGAAATATAGTTGGAGATAGGGAGGGAGTTTATATGTAGGCTTACTTAAGGTTCTCCCGTTGTTCTGTCAATGGACGGCGCTCTGATGAGAACCTACCTATTTCACTTGCCGTAAATAATATGGCGTTTCATAATACAGTATTCCACCGTTGGCCTGCCATAAATAAAAGGGGGGATTTTAACTGGAGGGATCCGGTTTTGAAGAGAAAGTTCGGGCTTCGGGCAGGCTGAATTAAAGAGAAAGAAACGAACCGCTAAAGCTAATCGTCTGACGACCAAAATTGGATCGGCTCTCTCGACGTCAGATAGGTATTGTTTCTGCCGCAGGGCAAGTAGCGCAGCATACAGACTGACGTCCTCAAACTGAAATCTGCGTGCTTCACAAGTGCACCGAAATGTTCTGTTTAACGTATTCTACTTTGTTCTAATTAAAATCAATAATTAGGCACTTACATGTAGCCAGATGAACATTGTACAGTGACGTACCGTGTAGGTTTTGCCGTGACAGCATGCGGGACATAAAACGCTAACACAAGCTTATGCAGCACTTAGGTAATTCGACGACTGTGCACGCCGTCTTTTCCAATGCACAACTTTGCAAACGCGTAGAACTCTCTTCTACGTTCCTTATTTTCAAGGCCCACCTGTCCATAAACCCAGGGTTTCGGTTCTGATCTCTGGCCATCTCTGGATGTCTGGAACACAGCGCCTTTGTCGTTGAGGACGTACTCGTTGAGAAGCCGCCTGTCGTCGAGATACACCTTGTCGTCTGCAAAGGATTGTAGACGAGAAGCCGCGCATTCTGATCAAATTCCGACCCTATCCATGACAATGACCCTATCTCTATGACCATCTGATTGAAGGATTCACAGCTTTGGGTGTCCCAGAGAAGCTCAGCCAAGGTCGAGCAAATTCCCTGACTTGCCTGGCAACACAGTTTTCAAACCTTTGTCTGCAAAACCGCGAAGTGTATCAATGCGAAATTCTTAATTACATAGTTGCTAACGTTAGTTGTGGAACAATCTGGCGCGGTCTCTCTGGGACACCCGGATCTCTGGGTCTCTCACTCTTGTTCCAGGGGTTGAACAGCACGTAGAAGTGACCAGGCAGCGTGTAGGCGCAAATGTATTCCATTTTGTAGTTCTTGTACTTTCGCCCGGTGTAAATTTTCAGGCTCCACTCGCCCACGGGAGCGACCGAGCTGGCTTGAACCTTGAAAATCGGAGAATACGGTTGGCCAAATGATGGGTATTTTCACAGATGATTTTTCGCGGCCGAGTCTGTGGGTGTTCGACACAGATTAATGTGTAACATTGTAGATGAATGTGTAACTTCATATACGAATGTGTAAACGTCACAAATAGGCGCAAAGAATCACAGATATGTAACTGTGCAACGTCACATTTATTGGGTGTGTAGAATGTTGTTGACAGTCGCTCCATAGTCTAAGCAGAATACCTATTCCTTCCTGTTCAGACTATGCTTAGACTCGCCCTGCGCCCAGAAACGGACACAAGAGTCTGAGTCGGCGTCGCAGTTTTGCAGGTCGAAGCTTAGGCTTAACGCGACTTCAGGGCGCACAAATTGCAAGGATACGGTTAGTTTTGCAACAGAGCAAGCCGGTGACAGAACTCTACCAATATCTCCACGGTGTTGTCTGAGTCTCGAATTTCCTTGATCTTGGCACACCACTTGTCGGTGAACTCGGTCCCGATTCGTTGCACTTCGATCAATTTCTTGGTGACACTGCTCCGATCCGCGACGGATGGATCTCCTGATCATATAGGTACTTAGTGGTTTTGCATAAATTATACATTAAATTAATGGTCCGCCCCATTCGCTTGCGATTGGATTACGGTACTATGTACTGTGTCGGTTTGGTCCAGAGGAAACTTTGAACTTGAACTTTAACTTGAATTCCTGTTCTTGACCTCATTCAGAACATGCAGAGGATATTAAAAAAATGTAATCTCGCGTAATTCACATATCTAATTTAATTTTTATTACCTCTGATTATGATTTACCAAATGTGAACTCCAAAACGATGGAGTCTCCTCCGCTGGGCGAGAAGTCTCTGTCCGCGTGAATGGAAATCAGGAATTCCTGCCCCCTTCTCACAATGAGCTTGTGTGGAGGCTTTTGAACTTGTTCGAAGTCGATAGTGTGGTGCTCCTTGGCATTTTCGCGCACGAAAAAGTCAACGTCCGAAATCTTGAGCGCGATTTTCGCTGAAGTTGGGGTTGAAAATATGTGCATGCCGAGCATACCTTATGATGCATGCTATTAGATTGAGATTCTTAGGAACGACAAAATACCGTGGTACTAGTAGTCTAATTTTTGTGCCGATGCATCCAAGTCCCCTTTCGGCAAAGGTTCCTACTCATGTGTATTACATACACCGTTCGGCTGATTTTGAACAACAGAATGTCTTCTCCTTCATGCAAGCGGCACTATTCAAGTGCATTCGCATTAGTGCGAGAATCATTCCTTGACTACCAACAGGAAGCGGCCGAGATTCACGACAGCCAGTAGATAGATCACTGAGGCTTTCAAGGGCTTCGATCAAAGCAGGATTCGCCATCCGATCCGAGGTCTGAATCCTTTCTGGTCAGCCCTCCAGCTTCTTCTGTGAATCATCTCCCTTTTGTTGATACCAGGAGGCCTTTGACCAATCAGCGACAAGGGATTGTGCCAAGCTCTTCGCTGATTGGCTGCTGGGTCGAACTGTCCAATGAGGACCGGCTCTTCCTGCTCCATTTGTAGAGGAGGGCCAATTGGCCAGGCGTCAGATGCTAATCCCAGGAGGAGAAGTTGGCAAATTGCCAGGAAAAGCAGGCCGCGAGAAGAAGACATTTTGAGGTGCTATAACTTGTACAAAAGTTTGCTGCAAGATTGCCGTCACAACGAGCACGTTCCCTAGACTTGAAGGAGCGGATACAGCTGTTTGCTTTTCCCAATACAGCTAGAGCGCCACATGATACGGCTGTGTACTGTTGTCCTAGCATGCATACATACGTACATAGTAGCCAAAATCTGACTCTGTGACATGGGGATAAAGGCAGTAATTATCCCACGCGCGTGCGCCGTCCCACGAAAGAAGGTCAACAATCCGTCTTGTGAGGAATAAGAAGCTTGGAAAAACGTTATGCCCCATATGTATGCCCGACAGACATTCGAGGCTTACCTACTAGGTACTCTAGTGTGTTCACCACCAGTACGAATATCAAGAAACGTCGACACAAGGAATTTGTGCACGTTCCTCTACAAGTTACCAAGAAGATTTCCGAGTCCAACTCATTTGCAAAGCCAGTTGGAATATGGTTCAGGGCTGACTAGCAGACTATAGATGGCATTGACAGAACAAACACCCTATTCTTAGGTCACGCTGTCATTCTGCGTCACACAGCCAGACACAGATGAGCACGACAGCGTTAGAGGGGGCGCTGTCACCTAATCTCTTGCCGGCAGACGACAACGGACGACGGCTTTGTTTTCCAGCTAAGAACCGAAGGGCGCTAATCCGTTCAAAACGAGCGCCAAACTGGAGTCGGAGTAACCCTGTCGACGGTTTCAAAGTGACAGTTGCAGAATTCCTTGCTGCTTTGCAAAGTGTAGCAGAATTTTACACTTTGTGGACGAGTTGAACCGACTGAATCTACTTTGGAGCTGGCGAAATCGATAGCGGCGAAAATTGTGAGCGGCACAACATGAATTCCTAACATTTTGAGTTCACGTGTTTCAGAAAGGGTTAAGCGGCAGGGGGCGGGAAATGACCACGGCGCGGCCCATCTCATCCCTCGTTCTCAGCCAAACCCCAGGGAAATGGGCCTTCTCTGCAGATGTCTAAGTCAGATGGAGTCACTGGTGGGACGGTACACGCATTCATAACATCGGGTCGTCTCGCGCTTCGACGAATTTTGAGTAGGGGTATATCAGGAAATGGGATGACTCGGAAAGTCAACGAAGTGGAGCCTTTCCCGTGGGACGCGACTGTACTGTAGCTGAGAAGAAGAACGAAAGGAAGAACACTGGTGCCTAGCACGAAGTGAAACGAATCTGCTTGTTCCGATGAATTCGATCCATTGAAAGTGAGCCAAAGCCAAGCTTTAGCAGTCAAAAGCTCACGTGTAGGTACATCCGCACTTTTGGAAGTGAAAAGAACTTGACGGCGTTGTCTGCTGCCGACAAACTCAGTCGTTCTCTTCCATGGTATAACGACAGGCTACCTATTTAGGTTTTACAGAAGCGAATGAGTATACTTGGTTAATAGGTTGCATTAATTCTCAGCAAGACGCAAGACACTCACAAGCCGGCGTTTCATGACCCTTCTCCTGGACCTTTCTCTCCTCTGTCTCAGTCACCAATTCGTGCAGGATTGATTGGAAGTATCTTTGGTTGGCCATTTTGTCTGAGATGCTAGAATCTGTAAATCTTCACAAACTTTGTGTTACTACAATCGTACACCGTTAGGGCTGTTATCCTGGTGAAACGATGCATGAGAGTGAAAGCCGACTAAAGTAAGCAGAGATGATGATTTTGGATGTTGGGGGACGGACAATCGAGCGGCAGGACTTTGATGAATCCACCCAACTGCTGCGCTTTGGTCCAAAAGCGCGGCGCTTTCGTTTGAGAATCATTTCAGCGGTGCGATGATGAAGTCAAAGTGTATCGTTGAGCGCTTCATGTCAGTTTCACCTCCAGACGAAGCAAACAATCAACTTTTCCATTGAACTTTTCGAAATGATAAATTCTGTGCCAGGTGCAACGGTACCGGGACGGGAAGTAAACGTATCATCCGGGTGCAGTAGAGCAGAATGGGTACCCGATAAAGCAAACGTTTGGCGATGCACGCCTTTCCATGTGATTTCTCTGCGCCTACACACACGAACGACAAGGAAGTGCATTCGTCCGGATTTGGACAACGGATCAGATGCTCATGTGAATTTCCTCGCTGTCGCAATATCGCCGATACAGCGGCTATGGAATGCCAGACAGTTTACTGTTACCAATTACGCTATTCATGAACAATAGAAACGGCGCGATAGCGGACAGACTTTAATAGAAGGATACTGTAGCGATGCCGACTCCGAACAGGAACACAGCTGGCTTCGTCACGTCTGAGCGGACATCAATGGCCGTATAAAATGCCTGAGACAGCACGGTGGGAATCAGATCAAATCGGAACGAGTCTAATCCCGACTGTAATTCCTCACTTGCCCAATACTAGCGAAGGATGTCTTCGAAGCTTCAGCTTCTCGTCTTGGTCGCGGCGTTCGCTTGCGCTCTCGGCGCTGAGAAACCCGTTCCTGCCCCAGGCAAAACGGTGGGTTAAAGAATGTTTCAGAAAACGGAAGTTTTATGCAATCTGAATACAACGTAAGTGTTCCAGATCATCAAAGTACTCATCGAAGGGGAGCAAAACCCGCCGCCTCCCTCATCCGAGTTCATCTTCAGCTTCGTAGGAACTGTCGGAATGGTTCGTGCCCTCTCTCCTGAATTCAGAGTAGTGAATTTTGTGTGCTTTTGTTGGAAGATTACGGGAGAATGAGCTTGATTGAAAGGCCGGTAACTCAGTATGTAGCTTTGCTGCAAGGGAGTTGGGCACAGCGCGGCCAGTGGCGGTATAGGCAGTCCAGTGTTGCCCATTTCAGAGCATCTTGATGCCGTCGTCTCAGGTTGAATTCCGCGCACAACCCTGAGTGCTACCGTCACTGTTGCAGGTGTTCAGCGGCGACAACATCGTGGCCTTCGACACGGGGGTTCCCAAGCAGAGGGCGGCCCTCTGTCAGGCTCTGAAGGCCGTAGGAGTGAAGGGCAAGGAGGTGACCCACCTGGTGCAGAGTCACACGCACGGCGACCACACGGGCAACGCCGGCATGTTCGAGGAGGCCGTCTTCTACGCGGCGACGTCCAAGATCGTCGGATACGCGTGAGTCTTGCTGCGATTTTAGAAAGAAACAGAAAGGAAGAACAAGATTTTTAATTTGGGCTTGATCCTTCTCTGATTGACAAGGTTTGTATGGTTGTGGATTGTGATCTCAAGGCCCTTTAACCAAAATGTCTTTCAGTTTCCAATTCAACGTCATCAGCAAGGACAACCCAACGGTCCAGATCGACCCCAACTTGAAGATGGTCTTGACGCCAGGACACGCCGGGGGCACGGCTGACAAGTCGCTCATTGTGAGCAATGAGGAGACATATGGGAAGGTGGCCTTTGTGGGAGACCTCTTCCTCAACAAGGACGACATTCACGACAAGGTTCGTTCCTACAGTAGTATACTCCAGTTGTTTTGAGCGCTAGACGACGCCGTGCCTCCTTGCACCCTACTCAGTATGTCAGATTCGACCGTGAAATAGCGGTGCCTACAGGTATGTAGCTATGCACCGGTTCGTGCGAGCGATATAGTTTGCCGAAGCTAACTAGCACGCCTCAAGGCCCCAAACTTTCAAGTTAGTCATGTTTTCAGCCTGACGCAGCCACCTTCACCAATCAGGACGTGGTGGACAGTCAGAAGAAGATTGTGTGCGAAGAGGCCGTCGACTACATCGTCCCAGGACACGGCAAGATCTTCCAGGTCACCACTGACATCAAGAGCAAACTGGGCTGCTGACCGATCAAATGAGTAGGGAATCGTGTTGTCGAAGTGATAGCCGTAACGTACGCTTTGCTGTTCGGTTACTTCGCTTGATTCGTCGTCGCCTGCAGAAGTTATGCTCACTTCCCCTTGGCGGACGTTTGACTCAACGAATCATGACGAAAGCATGGAACTCATCAGGCCGGTCGGCTGGAAGGGGAGGCACAATGGACGAAGGTTGAATAGCGAGCGCCAAATCGCCAGTTCCACTTAACAAGTTCCCGTTATCCCAAGTTCACGTGAATTCACACGCGCTTGTCATATTTCCTGGACGCGCATAATGGCACGCCTCTGGGATTTTGCCTACCGCTGTTCGATCCCAATTATGCAGCCGCGCTGAGTGCGCGCTCAGCGAAACAGACCCTGGGCTATTTGGGAGATGGCGGTTGAAATCCAGACAGACGGATGAGTCGCAGATTGGCGTGAAGAGCGTCCTCAGCGGCGCATGAACAAAGGTTGGGCGCCAAGTGGTACTTGCATTAGTTACATTTCTGTCGGTTCTGATTCTGAATCGTCGGCTGATGCATTGTACTTTTGAGATGAAGTGGATCTTCGTTGTAGCTAGCGCTTTCTGCGCTTTTGTCTTCTGCTGCAACTCTCAGGCGCTGCAAAAGCCCGTACCTGCTGATGGCAAAACGGTGAGTCCACAACGAATTACAGTCAAGCAGACAAGTGCAATGGGGGACAAACTCGGAACTTTCGAACAGATCATCAAAGTTCTGGTGGAAGGGACTCAGGCTCTGTCAACTAAAACCGGGTACAACTTCAACTTCGTGGGCACCGTCGGACTGGTGAGTGTGACTTCTACATGCGGTAATATCGTACGTACAGCAAAGTACATAATATTGCATGAGTGCTTAGTACATGCAGATGCACGTAGTGAGTCTTACATACACATGTTTGAAGTCACAGAGTTGGGGTGTGAACTGTGAAGTGTGTACCTGCTGTGCGCAGCCAGTTTGTTTCAGATATTCAGTGGCGAGAACATCGTAGTCTTTGATACGGGCGTTCCCAAACAACGCTCTGCAATGTGCAAAGCCCTGAAGGCGACAGGCGTCAGTGGCAAGCAAGTCACCCACTTGGTGCAGAGTCACACCCACGCTGACCATACCGGAAATGCGGGCATGTTCCAGAACGCCGTCTTCTATGCAGGCAAATCGGAAATCGATGGCTACGAGTGGGTTCTTTCTAATTGTCAGTCAATCAAACTCTCTCACTCCGAGTCACGCACAATTCATTGATACTGTACTTTTCAGCTTCAAGTTCGGCGCCATTAGCGAGGACAGTCCCATCCAGATCGACTCCAACCTAAAGATCATCATGACGCCAGGCCACGCCGGCGGTACAGACGACAAGTCCCTTATAGTCAGCAACGAGGAGACCTATGGGAAGGTGGCCTTTGTGGGAGACCTCTTCCTCGACAAAGACGACATACACGAGAAGGTAGAATGGGAGTCCAAAGAGTAACGATGCATATGCAATAACTGCTACTCTGATGCACTGTATCTGCAGTCTGCACTGTATCATTTGGTGGTATCTACAGGGCTCAGAGAAATTCCACTTCACTGCGATTTCAGGCCAATCTTCCACGTACCAACCAGGACGTGGTGGACAGTCAGAAGAAGATCGTATGCGAGGAGGCCGTCGACTACATCGTGCCAGGACACGGCAAGATCTTCCAGGTCACTGCCGAGATCAAGGGGAAGTTCGGCTGTTGATTGCACACACACTGATCGATCGTTGACTGGTGATCAACTAGCACCTGCGCACTGTGCGTGTGGACTTAAGATTCTACAGTCCCAGCGGGAAATAGCGGCCGCTTTCGCGCGACCGCGCGAAAAACAGCGCTTTTGCGCTTCTCTGTTGTTATCATGCAAATCCGATCGTACACAAAACCATTTCGTGTTATGGTAGCATAGCAAATTTGCATAGTCACAGTGCGGAAAGCTCAGAAGCGTTCTTTTTCGCGCGGAATCGCGCGCGCAGGACAGAAACGCGCAAAAGCGGCCGCTATTTCCCGCTGGGACTGTATCTAAACGAGCGAGCACCCTACACATCTACACTGAACAGACAGAATTTGGGCTACAAATCTAGACGCCCCAGCCATCACAATCCGGTGAATTCCACCGCAAGTCTATTCGTAAGTCTGTCATTTATCGTAGGCCTATCGTTGATCTCCTCATTCGCTTCCTGATGTTCCTTGACGCCGTCACTTATTCTGGGCAAAGTAGCGCAGGCCCTCGAAGGCCAGCTTCGCCTTGCACTCGGTCACGCAGGTCTTGCCAATTATCGTCTGCAATAAGCGCGCAAACATCTGTAGCGCAGTCGCGTTTGAGCGGAGATCAGACCAACCCTCTTCGCGGCCAGATCCACAGCCTTGTAGATGTTCTCCGTTGTTGTGCCCAACTGGAATGGTAGGCTCTCTCACTCGAACCACTGACTATATGTATGTAGCCCACGCTACGCCAGTCCGCGACTCACAACACGCCTCACACCCTTCAACCACGCATTGTGGTTAAAAGGAAGCAAACTACATAGTTTCCGCTTCAGTTTCAATTACAACCGGTTAACTCAAACTGAAACCTACAGTACCTTTTCGGCTACATCGTTGACATCATGCCTGGAAACGCCGACGATTTCATCTCGGGTACCGTAGGGGCCTACAGCGGGGGCATCGAGGAACTTGCCGCCGCTGCTCAACGCAATGGCCTTGATAACAAGATGCATTTCTGCTCGATTCAGTAAGAAATTCAGCGCGGCAGCGGGGTTTGTGTGGGTAGCGAGGCAGGGTGCAAGTAACTATGGACAATGCGTTGGAGCTCATTTACTCACGCTGCACTCACGAGTTGATAGTGCAGTGCGCACGAGGAGCCGAAAGTTGTAGGCACAGAGCGCGAACAAGTTTCACACCACGCAGAATCTTCAGCGCAGAATCGTCTCTGCCGGCTGACAGACAGTCAAGTAGACATTGCTATGCAGGCATGTGACGCCCAACTGCACTGTCTTCAGCCAGCAGTTTGGTGTCAAATGGCGGTTGTTGTCAATGCGTCGAGTTTGCTCTGGGTTCCATTCCATACTTACGGTCACGTTTGAGAACGTCGTCACAGACACAGTCGCAATTCACGTACCAGCTTGTCGTCATCGTTTTCACTTCCACCGCCGATAACTCAGCTCACGTGGCGAATCACGAATCATTATACGCGCGCGATCGTACTTCATCATACGTGCGTCGCCGTTTAGGTGCACTATAGCTACAATCGTTCTGCTTCCTTTGCGAAAACAATTCTCCGATTGTAAGCTGAGCAAATTTACTGGATATTTGACGTCCGTCGATACCGGAACTCTCACGGAAAATCCAGCCTTCGAGAAGCTGTATAAACCCTGATCGGTCCGCGATGCTGTATTCGTACAATTCCAGTTCCGTTTGGACAGTTGATTCGGTTCGTTTCAATCCGTCGCTCTATTGCGAATTTGCCTGTCGAAAAGACTAGGAAAAGAAAAATGCTGAAAATCATCGCTGGACTGTGCTTGGTGACGCTGGCTCTGGGAGTCGAGAGGCCTGCCGATGGGAAGACGGTAAGGAAACAGATACAGTAATAAGTGGTTGTTAGAAGCTGTGCCGTTTGAATACATGACAGCATGTGAAAGTGGCCATTTCTCCTGGATAAGTTCACTTCTGTCAGTGCGCCGAAACGGCCTTCTTTCACAAGTTAACACAAGAGGACAAACTCTGCCTTTTCGAAGCGGTCTAAGTACATCTTAACTCAAAGAAATTTTTGAAATGATTTCGAAGTGCATTTTAAAACCTGGGAATTTGACGTTGCTGAACCTGATCGCGCAGAAGAATGTTAGCCAAGAATACCATTTGCGCCAGTAGACCAGCAATGAAATGTCTTGTTTCCTTCTTCTTCAGAAATGCATAATCCTGGAGGAGGGCACGCAGGCCCAGTCGACCAAGGAGGGCTTCTTCTTCGCCTTCCATGGCACCGTTGCTATGGTATGTACATACCATGTACGCAGGCGCTTGGGAAAACTTACCGTAATGCAGTATAGCTTACCTTGGCGTGTACATACATACTCCAATAAGTCCTTCTCTCCAGGTCGAACTTAGAAGTGGGGGGGGGGGTGGAGTATTGGCGTATTACGGTATACAATACCGAAATCTCCAACTGCAAGTCCTTTTAATTTACCCTGTCTCCTCAGATCCTCAGCGGCGACAAGACGCTGGTGTTCGACACCGGAGTGCCCAAGCAGAGGCCGGCCATCTGCAAGGCTTTGAAGAAGAACGGCGTGAAGCCCTCTGAAGTGAACATCATGGTGCAGAGCCACGAGCACGCCGACCACACGGGCAACGCCGGCATGTTCCAGAACGCCATGATCTACGCCGGCACCTCCCAGATCGACGGATACGAGTGAGCGCGCAGCCGACCACAGTAATACATTGTTTGCTCTTTAGCCATGATCTAAGTAGCTAGAGAGGCGAATATTAGAGGGACTAGTAAGGGCTCGAGCATCAATCTGCTCCAATGTGTCACAATAATACCCCTTCTTCTGCATAAATACTCCAATAATGACCCCTCTCCCTCCCCTCCTTCTTCGGCATGCCTTCCTTCGTCTTGACAAGGAGGGGCGCTTAGAAGATTTTGGGTTAGCTCTTGTACTAAGGTGATCGTGAATGCTCTAGTAATTGCCATTCTCCCGTCGCTCATTCTGAGGCGTGCCTCATTACCCATGGTCAGAAGATTGGACGATTTAGGCTAAATCGCTAAATTTGACGCAAAAATTCAAACATTTTTTCTTTCAGCTTCAAGTTTGGCGCCATCAGTCCCGACAACCCGACGATCGAGCTGGACAGCAACATGAAGATCATCTTCACTCCGGGGCACGCCGGCGGCACCACCGATCGCTCGTTGATTATCAGCAACGAGGAGCAGATGGGCAAGGTCGCCCTCGTGGGAGACCTCTTCCTCAACAAGGACGACCTCCACGCCCAGGTGACAGAGGATACTGTAGTGTATGGCGCACAGAGGGGGCAGGGCCGTCAACTGAAGCTCATTCCAGTTTCAGTTTCTTCAATAATTCCGCTTCACGAGTTGCAGTATTAATAACTGAAACTGAGTTTCGGTGAGAGTTCCATGATGCCACAGTGAAATGATTGGAAAACATTATGTGATTCCATAATCTGTGGTTTGGAAAACTAATTTCTGAACTTTGGTGCCCACGCTATGAATCTTTGCCAAGGCAACAAAATTGACTGGGAATTATGCAAATACGCCAAGATTTTGCGAAATTGAGCATCAAATGCTTAACTGAAACTAAACAGCGACCTTCAGTTTCGATTGACAGATTGTAATTAAAGCTACAACTTTCTATTGGCCACCCTGTACAATACAGGAAGGCAAGGAACAACGCTCTTCAACTGTCACAATTTTCTTCAGCCGGACGCCCAAGCTCGCGTCAACCAGGACCAAGTAGACAGTCAGAAGAAGGTGGTGTGCGAGGAAGCCGTCGAATGGATCGTTCCCGGACACGGAGCCCCCTTCCAGGTCACCGAAGAGGTCAAGACCACCATGGGATGTTAAGTGATAAAAGGCATACACTGAGACTGAGTAGTCAGGGGTGATACTCTTCTACTAGGATTGTCCTATTCGTTCGCGCCTTACGCGTCATTTGAAAGCCCACGACGAGCCTTTTCCAGTTCCGTCGAAATATTTGTGAAAGTGTAAATGTCGCATTGCGAGAATCGACACTGCGAAAACTACGTCATTGTGACGAACTTAACGGTCGATCGATCGTGAAGATCTTGAAGGAGCTTGCCACACTGAGAGAGGATGAAACAAGCGCGAGCTAGATTTCCCGCAGTCTTCTATGTGCTCGTTGCGCTTCAAAAGAGCATCAGTATATCGTCGAGGACTTCCCGAGAAATGCGCATGAGAATTATTGACGGCACGTGTCGAAACCCTACTGTGCGTATTTGCGCCTAAAGTTGCCACTGCATTGGATGCAGCAGAACTGTGTGGGCTTGAGGGGTTGTCATGGCGCTATTCTTCGCTTGGGCGCTTCTGCTGAAGAACTGGTCCGTTGAAGGGAAAACAAACGTTCAAAAGCCGGCTCTGTATCAAGTAGGTACCGGGTGTTTTTTTAATGTGATCGATCGCGAATCGTTGTTACTCATGCAAAACCAAACCGATTTCAACAAAATTTACAGACGATGTTCACAACATGTTACCGTGACTTGTGTTAAAATTTTATGCGAAACAGTCGCTTGTAGCTGGCACACCACGCCACCAAAGTCAAGCCGCATTTTTAAAGGGAAGCGATTCTCCTGGTCGACGAGGAGGAGGACCTGACGGAGGACGCGAATCTGCAGCAGGTCCTCCTCCTCGTCGACCAGGAGAATCACTTCCCTTTGAAAATGCGGCTTGACTTTGGAAGCGTTGCGCACGGTCTACAAGCGACCGTTTCGCATAAAATTTTAATACAAGTCACGGTAACATGTTGTGAACATCGTCTGTAAATTTTGTTGAAATCGGTTTGGTTTTGCATGAGTAACAACGATTGGCGATCGATCACATTAAAAAAAACACCCGGTACATACTCTGCCCACGCAAAACACCCAGCGATCTTCATGATGTTTCCCGTTTTGTTCTTCGCTTTCAACTCCGTCGCTGTCAGTTCCAGCTATTCAACGCCGGGTATGATAATCGTCTCTTGGCAGACACCTTTGACCATGTGACATAGAAATCGAAGTGTTCATAAGTTTATGAAGCTGCGACGAAAGCCATTTCACAGAGCTGCGGTTTGCCGCTTGTGTACATCTACTCGTCTCGATATCACAGTAGACAACACGCCAAGATGAAGTCGAGGTTTTGCTTGCAGGCTGTCAAAGCGAGTTGGGTGGACGTTGCCTCTTTGCTCTTGCGATGGACGTTGGCCACAACTCGGCCGAGCACGAGTGCAGGCTGGCAGGGGCCGAGCTAGCGGCCAGAGTCACTCCGGAAGAATTCTCCTTGATAGAGAGTGTTATGGGTAAGGCTGAAATGTGACCGCGGAGCTTAGAGCAAACGTCCATTGCATGCGGCAGAAGCGGTGGAATATGCGACAAAGCCAATGGAATCTGACCTTACATTGGGCCACATGGCTGTGACGCGGGAAATACTGCACTCACCTCCTACCCGCGCCCACTTCAGGAGACGGTCACCTGTATCATCTGGGCCTTGTGCAGCGGGAGGATCAACCGTCTACCAGTGTCGGTTGGATGTGGCAAATCGACGGCCACCACTTCGAGGCGGACGATGTCGATTGGTTCGACCCGGAACCGAGAGACGACACCACTACCAGTGGGGTGGAAGACAACGAACAGCAATGCGGATTGATTAGTTCGCCGAACGGGGACAAATACATCGACTATCCTTGCGAGTGGACGGGCAAGCCCCTTTGCCGAGTGACAGGTATTTAGAGAGAGTATACTGAATAGGCGAACAATACCACATTTCTAGTCAAGAAACAGAGTGTAAATACACTAACGAGGTACATATCACGGAATACTCAGAATAACGAGGGATTTCGGAAGCGCAAGCGAAATATGCACCGACACACAAAGCCGAAAGGAGCCAGCTCCCGGACCCCCTCGCGTGCCTTCAAATACGCCAAAGGATACATACAGGCACCGAGCTAATGGAACTAGTCAATTTTGACCCCCACCGCACCTAGCGTTATCAACCGGGGGCCGCTGAGCCTTGGTGGGTTCGTTCCAAAGGGGCGGCCGCGTACCCAGCCTCGCGCATACTTAGACTTTGCAGACTGGTCGCACCGTATTCGCCCCACAATAGCGCAAATTTTCACCTAATCACCCGTAGCGCCCCTAATCACAACAGGAAATAGCAGAGACGCCACTATCACCCACAGAATGCTGCCGAAAATCGATAGTGAATAGCTCCATCCTCGGCCGTTGGATCTTGTGCCGGTGACGGGCCATATAGCGAAGCGAAATTGTGAAAAAGTTGTGAAAATATTCCACAATTGCAGAGTAACGGTCGCTGTTTCAGAAATAATCGTAAGTTGTCGAAAAACGCGACAAAATGGCGCCGGCGAATAGCACAGTCGAACAGCAAACTGCGATTACGGTGGCGCGAAGCAAACGGTGAACTGCGATTACGGTAGCACGAATTAGCGCACTTCAAAGACGAGAGATTCAAACAGGAGAAGTAAAACGGCGGGAAGAAACTACGCAAATATCCGCGCACCAATGCGATCGAAGTCCTTTCTAGCGCTGCAATCAAATTTTGTCATAATGCAGGGATTTTGATTGGCAAAACTAAGAAATTTAGAATTAAGCTTGTCCCCACAGAAGCCATGTAAAACCATAGTTCGAACCAGTTTTTGAGATTTTATCACAAAATCGTCAATTTTTGTGCAAATTCTGCCGAATCTGATTAATTGAGACACGAAAACGTTGTAGCCAATGGCGGAGTAGACATTGCTGTCAGCGAAGATAAATTTCACTACATCGAAATTGAAATTGTCCGTCTTGTCGAACACAGACAGTTTTCGATCTATTTGACCACTGATAAGCAAGTCTAGATAGACACAAGCTTGATCACCCCCTGAACTATGACCAAGAGGAATGCTAGCGGGGTAAATTTCGGCTGCACAGGCGCGAAAATCGGCATCAGTGGTGGATAAACACAGCAAATCGTCGATGTAACGATAGACCGAGCCTAACTTGTTGATCTTACCGCGATTCCTGTTATCCATAGTGTAATGGAATTCGGAACAGGGGCGTGACAGAAGAGGGGGAGCGGATCCACCCATACTGATCCCTTTGATGTGTCTGAAAGTGCAGTCCCCTAAGCGAACAAAGGAGTGGGAGATGTTGACCTGAATCAGGCACAGCTGTCTTACACCTGTATCTTACAATAGGCACAGCTGTCTATCAACAATATAATATAAGGTTAGGACGGGGCAGGGTGGGGGGGGGGGGGGGAGGGAGGGAGGGAGGGAGGGAGGGAGGGAGGGAGGGAGGGAGGGAGGGAGGGAGGGAGGGAGGGAGGGAGGGAGGGAGGGAGGAAGGGAGGGAGGGAGGGAGGGAGGACAGCACGTTGACATTCTCCTCCTATCAAGTGCCCATCAACGGGACAATGCGCCTGATTCGTTGGGCCGACCTGGCAAGGATCAATTCGACAGCTATGGACAGAATGCAAATTGTTGACCAGCTCACTTGCGGACATGCTTGCGCTAAACGAGCTGGCTGTGTCGCGATCACCGTTGGAAAAGAGCAGTGCACCCTGCACGCGGAGCCAGTCAGTGAAACCAACGTTGTTGAAGATGACGAGTCCACCATTTGGAAGACATGGGTCTTCACAGAGGCCAGACAGATGTCTGTGGAATGGGTGCAACCGCTCTCCCAGAGGTGGGGATAACCCGACTTCCTCTTTGCGTCTGACTTCCTCGTCCAGTCATCGTCTGGTTCAGAGAGTAGCTTGAGCTGGTGGTCCACTGACTTGGAGACAGGGGAGGAGACCAGCGAGGGTCTCACTTAATCATCTCCTTGTCCAGCTCCTTGCTCGACTTGCTCGAGTCTCTCACACCAACCATGGTTGCAGCTCTGCTGCTGGCAGACTGGCACCTCTGCTCTCGCAGCTGACTTCTCTCTCCAGAAGTGCGCCCAGTGCTGTCGTCTTGCAACATCTGCACCTGGGACCACTTGAGAAGTGTCACCACCAACCTTGCCATGCAGCTCGTCTCGCATGGACTTCAGCTGCGCTTCAGGAGAGCGTTTGCTTTTGCACCTTCGGGTTACTGTAACCCACGAAATTTAAATTTTCAAGTTTCGCAAATACGTGAGTCGTGAGCTATCCACTGAGCTCGAGATCGTCTCTCTACAATGCAAACTGAGCGAGTTAGAGCGATTTTAGTCTTCAAATCTCGAGAATGGCGTTTCCCGTGGTGCGTGTTTGCGCATTGCTAAGAATTGTTGCTGCCGCATGAAAGAGCATGTCAAGAGCTCTCACCTGACGTGTAGATAGCCGCTCTACGACGTATGACGAGCGAGTTAGAGCCGCTTTGCGTTTTCGGACCTTTGGGTTACTGTAACTCGCGAAATTCAAACTTTGAGTTTCGACCAATGGAAGAACAAATAATCAGTGGAGTCGAGAGCTATTCAAGGTGTACAAGATCACTTCTCTGCGACGCAAGACAGACGAGTTAGAGCCGTTTTGCGTTTTAAACCTTCAGGTTACTGTAACTCGCGAAATTCAAATTTTTGAGATTTGACAAATGAGAGAACAAATGATCAGCCAGTCGAGAGCTATCCACTGACCTTGAGATTGTCTCTCTACGACGCAAACTGAGCGAGTTCAAGCGAATTTAGCGTCAAAATGTCGAGACTGGCGTTTTCGGCGGTGCGTGTTTGCGTAATTGAAAGAACTTTTGCAATCGCATGAAAGAACGCGTCGAGAGCTTTCACCTGACGTGTCGACTGCCGCTCTACGACGTAACACGAGCGAGCTAGAGCCGTTTTGCGTTTTGACCTTCGGGGTACTGTAGCGCGCGCAATTCAAACTTTTGAATTTCGAAACCTATTAGCGGAATGATCAGTGGGTGGGGACCTATCAGTACCTAGAGCCCAAGATCTCCGCTCTACGACTTTCCAACGCCGAGATCTGAGAGCGTTACGTAC